>JARJDS010019595.1:0-10263 GCA_030264155.1 Atheta pasadenae | reverse complement strand
TGTGTGCATGTGAAAAAGAAAGTGAGTGAATGAATTTAGTCCGTTCGTTGCGGGTCTATCTTAATCTGGCGATCGTTATCATCGGGGGCTATTCGAGGCACAATGGTTCGCGCCGGGTGCAGTAGCTTATCACGAACATCTACTCACTCGAAATATGTTTTTAAAATTAGCCCAGCAGAGTCCACACGATGAGGACACGAAAATCCAAACGCAGTTTGCTTTGGCGCGACAAAACTCGTACAAAAAACTTTATATGGTGCATACACACGATGGCAAAACGCATTTACCATGAATGAAGCTCTTTCATATGAAAAATACTTATTTAAATGAGCCACACAGTGCAACTCATCAGTATGCATTCGCTTGCATCCGTTTATTTATTTCGGATTTTCAATTATAGAGGTTGAAAGTTTATATGCGCGCACAGAATCTTTGAATGTTGAAAATAAACAGTAGAGTTTTAAGCAACTTACCAGTCTTCGTTTTGGTTTGATTAGAGGTCTATTCTGGCCATTCATTTTGTAGTAAAGACCGCAAGCGTTGCATAAATAGTGTCCAGTTCCATCACGACGCCATAACGGCGTGCTGGTCGCTCCGCAGTTGACACATTCACGTCCTTCTGCAGAATTAAACATTAATTTAATAAAACTATAAGATTTCAAGAAACAAAAACTAATAACAAACATATAAAACAACATATCCAACAAAAACGACTACATAACCTAAAAAGCGTGCATACAAGACGTGTACATTCCATAACCAATACTTATTTCGTCTCAAATGAAGTAGGAAAAACAATCAATTTATGAAATTACCTTATACGTCTGTCTCTCTAGTATATATTCGTGCATTCGATCGAATCTAATTATTTTATGAATATTAATGTCCGAACCAGACTACAATGGCGACCATTACAATACCAATTGCAATATTGGTTTTTGATATTAGTAGATTAGGTCTAATGCACTTATTGGAGAAATGTAGCACGACCCAAATGATATTACCGGAATATTCAATGCAAGAATCGATCGATTTTCACATAACTAAAGTTCTACACTAAACCTAGCTTTGCATTCGATTATTCCAAGTAGGCTTTGAACGCGAAACGTAATAAATCGAAACACTCTGCCGCTGAGTCGAGTCAGACAGAATAAGGTAAATCCAGCATGCGTGTTGCGTTGGGTTGCGGGCCGACTCGTCGTCGCCGCCACCGGGCACCGCCCGACCGACTGACTTATAGCAACTTTGTCACCGCTGAATTGAGTCTAATTAAAGTCGCGATCAGTCTCGCCGTGTGCGGTCCACGAAAAGTTTTTTCTCCTACCGTTGAATTTAAGCGATTTAACTTCTGCGCTTACCAATTACCATCGGCTACTTCGCAAAACAAACATAAACATGCATCTACAACGGCGACGACACGAATAAAGATAAAGCCGCATGCAAATACGCTTTTAAAATGTACAGAAACAAAAGCGCTACGAATTTAAGCAGCACTCTAACATCAACAACCTGATTCAATGCGAGCGAACACAAAAAACACATGCTACTTTTGAGGTTATGTTGCAGGCTATTTATTGATAGGACATTTATTCGTGCTTTGATCGGACTATGAACAATATATCCACACAACAAACTACTGAACAACTAAGTGTTGCTCGTAAAAGTAGCGAATGTCCACCGGTATTCATAGATACATTGATTTCTGTTTTCAAAATTTTAAACTCTAGATAGCGCCACGTCCTTATTTTTTCCCAAATCACATCCGGCATATGATGTTACGAGTACCATAACAATTTCCCAGGTGCCTTAACTTAAAAAAAAAACGTAGGTATGTCAATATTTTAAGCAGATCAAATGTTTGGTCCCCATTGTGACAATACCAATATCCGTAACATGTTTCGTGTTATGGACCAATAGTCTAATCCTAATTTGGTTCTCCCTTCGCTTTCATCGTATTTGTCGTATGAATTACTTACTGCCCCCAGGAAGAAAAGATAAATTGAAGTGAAAAGTATACATTTATTTTTTTTTTATTTGAAGAGGGATCAATTGTCAATTGCGCGTTTGTGCTGAAATTGTGTCGCATTGCTTTTTAAAAGTAGTTGCTTTACAATTGGCCGGATTTCCACAATACGGACCACTTATAAGCTTAACTTTTGGGGTGTGTTGCAAATGCACAGCATCACATACCTAACCTCACATCAATCTCTACCGGTTTCGCCTTTTTTGTTTGTATTTTTTCTCTGTAAACTTTTTGTGCAACGGATTAACGACTTAGTTTTGAAATAAGCGTATGTCAATAAAATTAAATAACGTTTGCGTGTGGATTGTGGTTTATAAGTTCAGTTGAATCGAAAGAGAAGTTCACCAAATCGGAAATAACCATTTAATCGCTTAGTTTAAAATAAACAGCAAACAAGTCAAAAATCCCCTTCGGAAAGTGCGGAAACCCACGGGACGCAATAGCAATCGATTCCCAATGAACACACACGCATCTTTGCGTGGGTAGCATATCACCCCTCGAAGCAATGCAAGTTTTCTAAACATTTTAAGTAAATGTAACAGGAACCGATCAATTTTACAGCACATTGCACACGTTAGAACTTTCGATTTCCAAACACGCATATTTTGAACATTTAGTTGTATATTAAGGGTTTCAAACTTAACGTTTGTAGCCTGAGGGTTGCATGATCAATTTTCTCTTAAACTTGCCACGTTTGCAGCATTTGGCACGTCCTGCTACACCATGCGGGTCGTTGAAATGTTTTAACAACACATCCAATTAGTAAACAACCCTTGTGTCTATGTCGTGTCGATATACTACTTAAAGATAGTTGGGAAACAATGAAAAAAGAAAATGAATTGCATTGTTCATGTGCAATGCGCACAGTTTCCCAAGTTTCTCATGCTTCCCACAATCTTCACTTTGCTTTAAGCCGCGTTGTTTGTGTTGGTTGTCATAGTGATATTAAACACCGTGTCGTTCAAAATTAAAATTATACTTAAAGATGCAAACATTATTTCGATTTTTTCTGATTTGGCAACACTACGTTTTTTTTGTTTTTTCACTTCAACAAAGACAACTAGTTTGATAGAATGAAACATAATAGCTCATTACGCAGTCACTCTCAGTTTCGTTGCAATTTTTAATTAGCTTGCTTCACGCATCGTTATAAATAAAATGGCGGATACTGTGCAACCTGCTAATTGTTGTACTGCGCGAGAAGTAAGCTAACGGAACGGACGTTGCGCACGCCCGCTACGATGGCTAATTTTACTTTACGACGCTGTGTGTTGTTCAAAAGAAAAACAAAAAAAGACGCACGAAAACAATTCATCGCCATCCACAAACTGAGTGTGGTTCATAAACAACAAGGTGAACAAAACGGCGTCCTGTATTGTGGAGTGCAACAGCCACACACACTTAGTTGTAATTCGTGTAGGTGTAAAACAAAAAACAAACAACACCCCCAAAACCACCAATCAAGTAATTAAGTGAAAGATGTGCTCAAAAATAATATTTGCACACATTTGTTTTGGCTAAGAAATGATTGTTATTGTTAGTAAGCTTTTGTTCAAATTTTCAATTACCGAACTCCAAAAATACCCCAAAACCAATCAAAATAAATAAAATACAAAACTATATTTAAGGTAACTTCAAAGAAATGGGTGTTGCACATGTTACTTTGTGGTTGTTGCAAAAATGCGTTTGCTTTATCAATAAATTATGAATTAAATTGATTTGTATGCTATGTGCTTTCCGTGTGCAACGCCCTCTTCTTCTCAGCAAGTAAACGCAGTAAATCAATCCAGCGCATTCGCAATTGACGTGCCGTAATGTTCGCGCTAGCATTACAGCGTGTTTTGTACATTTTAACATTGGGCAATTCGACGTTCCACGTACTTTAATGCGTTTTATATACATATTCATAACGCTTGTGGTTCCGAGGAGTGAAATTAGTAGAGCACGACCAGCACAAAACCATTGTTTCTGTGCGCATCCTTCGGTTTGTAATTACTCGTGTTTAATTATTTAAATGACAGAAGTAATAGCAAGAAATTACACTCGAACAAAAGAGACCTTGACGATGGTTTGCGCCACCGGATACGAGATGGCGTCATTGACGAAAACAAATGATTGCTTTGCTTCGAAAAACAAACGGTTGCGAATAGACTGGATTGATTTTGTGGTGTGTTGGACACAGAAACAAAAAATAAACAAACGAATATTGTATTGCGTTATTGAAAATGTAAATTCACACGAAATGTTGAAGTTACACGAATTTCCATTTGCAATAACACGAATGAACTCAAATAAATCAAATAAAATAAACGGATCAAATCAAATGTAATATGAAATATTGATTTTTGAGAGTTCGGTGTTTGTGTTTGAAATCGGCGGTGGCAAATTTTTGTGAACCAAGCTTACCGGCGCTCGTTCTCGACTTGTTCCGTGGTTTATTCGGCGACTGCGCGCCCTGTCCGGTAAACTGTTGCTTTTGCGGCGAGTACACTGCACCATGAATACCGTGGCCATACGCAGAGCCGTACGAGCTCTCAAAGTTACCATTGAACATGCCCGTCGAGGTGCCCTCATAGTCACTACCTTCGCGTTGTTTGTTGCTGGCGGCGGCACCGCCACCACTGCTGCCCACTGATGGTTTGATGTCCAGCGCGCAGCTCTGTTGGTTCTCGTGCATGAACGCACCCATCGCGGCTGCCACGACGCTCTGGTATTCTTGCCCACCTGCAGGAGCAATGGAATCGGGCGTGCTGTCCTTTGGCGGCGTCGGCGGGAACGAGAAGAGATTGTGTGGCTGTGATACAGGCACCGATGATGGCGATTGTGATTTATCCGGATCGCCGCCACCGAACGGTACCCAAGGATGGCTCGGATGGTTGAGAGGTTTCGAATCCGACAACCATGGGTGGATCGGTGCGTGAAAATGTGGTCGGCATACTTGTCCCGAAGACATTCTCGATGCTATAAACAAAACAAAGCAAACCATTAGCAAAAGAATAACAAAAAACTCACATTTTCAGTTCACATCAAGATAAAAATCATTTTTTTAATAAAAGCAGATGGTTTACTGATTGCTATAAGACCCCATTGGTTATTGTAGAAATTCACGCCTAGCACCGCAGGGTAAAAACTACCCTTACCCTTATACCCGCACACATAACTCTAATGTGTACGCAAAATTCTAGCGCGGTGTGGTCGAGGGAAGTGCGATTTTAGGGAATAGGTTTATATTTCAAGGGAGCCGAGCGAATACGAATTTAACCCCTCACCTGGCCCGCCATTGCACAATGGCCGCCACTGTTCGCCACAATACACACATGCGCGTTATCGAAACGCATATCGCGCATACCTCGCATACATCGCGCTTATCGCATCGATGCCATCGCGCGATAAGCTGCAGATTAGCGGGGATCCTAACGGACTTCCGCAGATGCCCACCAAACCAACGACCAACCAGAAAGGGCACTGTGCTTATAGCAAACCGGCACGCACACATCACAGTACCACACACACCTTTCGGCTATTATATAGAAACATATTGTTTTTTGTTTTTTTTGGATTTCCTGTTTTTACTGCTCACGTTAAATAAAAACTGCTACAATGCCAACCAAGAGGATTCAAAATGGTTCTTACAAAGGAACATAAAGGAAAAAGATCAACGTTTTGCTGCTCCGTGCTTCGTTTGTTTGGACGCAAAACAAAAATATTCCATGGGAATTTAATTAAGACTTCAACGTTCTATGTACCATTCATTGCGTACATTGAGTACATGTTGTGTATGTGGTTCACGTTTGCATTGTGCGACGACGCAAGAATTGAAGACTGTAAAGAGTGTACTTAAATCTTTTACATAGGTACGAATTGTTTATCAACAAATAACCTGCATTTAAGATTAATATCAATGATATCTTTGATAAACATGCAAGTATTACACAACCTGACAATATGGTCTTTTTTAATTCAACACCATGTTAATCATGTTTATACTTCCTGGATTAATGTAACCAAATTAAAATTAATTTTCAACGCCATCTTTAACAATAAATATCACTCACCAAAACTATCTAAATCACACAATATATACACCAAAATAAAGATAATTTTACGCTTTATTGCTATCATTTTACAAAACACATTTTCATCAAATACTTGATTGGCGGATATTCATCAAAACATAAATCACATTTTTTCCAACTAATTTCGTACAATATTTCAACAAATATTAATTTTTCTATTTTTTCCATTGTGTTGTTTATTTCTGACTAAATAAATATAAATTTAATGCACGTGCAACATTATCGGAAGGAAGTAGTCCGATATCGATCTCAATTTGTGATCATCGCCGTGTTTTTTGTAGAACAACGCAACGAACGATTCGAGACTAATAACAAATTGAAACAAATTGCTCACAACAATGTTCTATATGAAAAAAAAATCCATTAGGGAATTGACGTTTTTACAGATATTTGATTTCTCTACCCATAACTAAGCCTAATGACTGTTTTTAACAAAGGAAAAACAAAATGTTGTTTGTTAATACAATTCAAACAATTCCTTTTCATATTTGTTTCAATTTAACTCGCAAATAATTCAATAAACACTTGAAAGTAATTAGAATAGTTATCAATCGATAAAAATTGTATCAGCTGATTAAAAAGCACTTTATTGATGAGATTGAAATGTCAAACATCAAGGACATTGTGTGACGTGTCCTTTAAATTGATAAAACCCAACCAGATGTAAATCGGATAAAAACAGAAGCATTTTGGTTCAATGAATTGATTCGGAGTGTTTCAATTCATTTCGAAGCGTCATAAATATCAAACTCGCCGGAATTAAAGGTAATTAATAGATTTTATTGCCTTATTAGATGTTATTACTATTAATAAAGCGTTTGTTTCATGTTTTATAAAGTCAAAACTTCCAACTCCTAACTGGTAACATGGATTTTATTATTTTATTACCAAACGTTTTATGAGTGTACTAGACGGAATATTTCTGTTTGATGTTTTTTGGAGTACTGATATTTTAAACAAATAATGAGGATAACTAATAAATTAGTTGTCGTGCTTTTTGCATCATTTAACGCTTGTCTTCTGTCTGTTCTCTCGGTCAGTCACGACTTAAGTCACGATTTTCCGATTAATGCAAATTAATTCCCGTAAAAATGTTCAATGTATGCACAGTTCAATGTTAGCGATTTAAATATAAATGAATTTTACATGTAACTTTAGTATTTGCTTGCAAAAAAAATTCAATTAAAAGAATTGTTCAATTAACAAATTAAAATAGTTTTCCACACATTAAGTGCGTAATCGTACGAGTTATCTAGTTGGAATCTAACGGCTCTGAAATGATTAAACAATTTTCCTTAACCGCCGCAATAAGTTGTAAAGAATTTTAAACGATAATGTTTGCGGTTATATTGCTGTGGAGTGGAAACACTGGACGGACGATTAAGTTCGTTTTTCCATCATTTCCACGTTAGCAGGCGTATCGAGCGACTGCATCTTCTTCGAGTTGGTGTGCCTCGCCGATAATCGCTCTTCCAACTCTTCCTTGCGCCGTAGAAGAGTTCATTGTAAATCTAAGTAAGTAAACTTCTAAATATGGTAAACTAATCGCTCTCGATTGCCGGCCTTCGCATTAAACTTGTATGAAGCCGTAGAACGTACGCGAAACATGAAGAAGCAACAGCAGAATCAGAAGGAGCGTCTTTGACTGCTCGTGTGTGCCTATCGACGTTTCGAATCGAATAGCCAATCGCGAGCAATTTGCTATCTGAGAAAATTAAATAAATTCATTTCGTTTAATGCGCTCACATTCACAGACTCAATGTGCGTATAAATAATGTATAAATGCGTGTGGCTATAACATGCTCATAACAAGCACTTTTGTGAACTTGACTTGTACGATGTTCGACCAATTTGTTTCGTACGCCGTTTCTAAACATTAAACACTCCTCTTCAAGCTTCACATAAACAAGGAATTGTTGTTTATTATAAGTTTACACATTCGCACAACTCAAACATAACAAATTATATGTACATATTGTAACTAACTAACTAAAATTAATATTATTAATCATAAATTTTGTGATGATTTGAGTTGCTTCGTGATTTTTGCTGGATTGTAAACGTGACCTTTGCTTCTTGTTCTGAATCGACTGTATGCAATACTCACGTAAATCAACTGTGTGGCTACAAAAAATAAAGAATGTGGCAGAAAAGAAGCGCAAAGTACTTGTGAAGAAGTGCTAACCTGTAATTTTTGATCGGTGGAACTGAGAAAGAACGACGAAATAACGAAAGCAACATCGCACACAAATGCACTGCACAAACTTTAAAACAATGCCATTCAATTTTGTAACCTTGTAACAATGTACCCAAACGAACACGATGTGAATATTGGACTTTTTAATATTTTGCGTACCAAACTAACTTGATTTATGATATCTGAAGAAAAATATTGATTTTTAACTACAAAATTTCAATATTTATACAAATTATACAAAGTGTTTCGGGAAATAGCTAGATATTATGAAGCATAATTGAAATATTTGTAATTTTATTAGATTTCAAGCATTTTAAAAGCTTTCCAATGCTAAACAAAGCAATAAAATCAGAAGAATGTTGACAAAGTAGCCGGGAATAATGTGAATTCTTTCCATTTCTGTGGCTGGTCAGTTCAAGAATATAATTCAGATTCCCACAACTGTCTTTTTGTAGATTCCACATATTGTAACCACTCGACCAACAAATAACTATCCTGATTCCCGGGAGTAACATTTCGTGAGGAGAAATATCGAAATCCGATACTTTTTTTCACCCAAAAAGCAGTGCGGCGCTTCTCGTGTGTAATAAAAAACGAAACACGTATATATTCGTAGACTTGTGATACACCTGCATGCACGCATATGATAGTTATGCGTTTCTATAAGCTGTTGTTACCGCCATCGCCAACGCGCCACAAACCGCCTCGAAAACGTATAGTTTTCTACAAATAAATATATGTAAAAGTCGAGTAAGTTGATAGCGCTATATCTTCTCATGCCGGCGATCATAAAAATGTCCTCGGGATGCGCGCGCGCGGCCGCGGAATATGCCGCGCCATTGGCCGTGTTCGCGTGTCGCATAAATATCGCGGCTTTATCCGCCGCGAACTGAAAATACGCGCGTACGCGCACTTTTTCCGCCGCGCTTTTGGCAGGCTCGCGACTCTCTGCATGTTCGTACTTACATGCACGACGAGTATGTTTTATAGCGTTTTATGGTAGTTATAGTTGATGCTCGAACAAATACTTTATAAATTATAATATTGCATTTGCGGCCAGGTGCGCTGAGAGTGCGCAGCATCCGATGCTTCTTCAGCGGTCGCATCCAGCATTCATTCAATCGTTACATAAATCTTCATACCATTCGCGTATTTTATTATTATGCCTCCTTTCAGCAATTCTTTATGCGCGCGCATCGAATCAAAACATTCAAAACCGAAAACACGATGGAAACAAGCTCGAAACGACTGGAGCTTTTCTTCGAATTGAATTCCACAAAAACAACCAAACACACAAACTTTAAAATAAACCCGAAACTTGGTAGGCGAGTTGTTTAATTTAATTGTTCAAGCTATAAACAAGACTATTTCATCAACGCACACCACACTGAAATTCTTTGGTGTCTTCACTTCGACACTAAAATTCTTCACATTTTCTTTCTTCAAACGCACAAAATATTACTTTCAAACGTAGTTCTTCCTTCACCAACTCAACCTCCAAGTTTATCTTCCAAAGATTGCAATAAACAACGTTTTAATTTAATTAACCTAACAAGCCGAAAATCCCGCCGCCTGTAATTTTCATGGGGTCTCAACGCGGGCTTTGAGTTACACGTTTTAATATTTATTAAATTTATGCGACTAGATGCGAGCGTAAATATTTACATATTTAAATATTTATTTAGTCATCGATTCATTTCAAACGCGACGAGCCGCTTCACTCGCGCGGGAGATGTGCGGAGGAAATCATGCAATCAATAAATCATTTTCGTCGTATTGATTACCGCCGGCTCCGCATACGAATTAATAATGAAGCAATAAAAACGATTGTGTTTTATGCGCGAATACGTAAATTTATGGCCGAACGCGTACATCATGTGCGCTTGCATTGTTTCAATATTATGGGTTATCGATTTGAGCGCATGGTTGACTCACACATAAGAATATCCTGTATTCCCGGATAAATG
>JARJDS010019555.1:0-11789 GCA_030264155.1 Atheta pasadenae | reverse complement strand
GAAAACTTATTTCGCTAATGTTGAAAAATGTGTTCTTAATAGTCAGAAAAAACCTACCAAACTGACATTGCCTAAGCCCTAAAGCACTTTAAAGTATGATTAATAGTTTTGTGCACTTTGGGATTGTCTTTTCTTTCTCTTGGAATGTAGTGGGTAGATAAAAATTAAATGACGTTGTTAACCATTGTTAACCGAGTTTTTACCACTAATCCATCACTGATTTATTGAAACAATAATTCTTCATAACCCGCAAGAAAACACTAATACACAACACGTTAGTTTAATTGATGAATTAATAAATTATAGTTGAAAAATTTAATAACACCGCCATCGTTTTTGCGCGAGAAATATAAAGTTTGTTTACACCGGTTTGCACTGCGCCGAACTGTTTGTATGTAGTAGTGAAAACAAATGAAAACGTGCGTCCGTGTGACCTGTGTGTGACCGCAATTTCTGCTGCGATTCTAACTGAGAAATTCCCGGACAGATGTCGCACCATGCTCTGTACAATATCACAACATCAAGTTGGCGAGTTTGACGAGTAAAACAAATGCAAATGCATAAACAACATAGTTGGCTTTGCATTTTGTTGATATTCGAAGCAAACTATGAAACCAAAAGTATTTAGTGTTCATAATCTTAAAGAAATAGTTATTATTTTACATTGCGAGTTTCACACATAAATAAATAAAGGTAAGTTCTTTTTACTAGTGTTATTCAGTTATATATAATGAGCTATAAATATACCAAACACGTTTTAAAATCAAAAAGTTTTAAATTATTTTCTTTATAACCTAAAAATGATAGACAGAGTTGGACAGAGTACATCAAAGTATTTTGTTAATGTTTGGACATAAAATCTAAATAAATTCTTAAACTAGGATTTTATTTAAAGAAAAAATGTTAGGTTTTGTTTTTGGTTTCGTTTTCTTACGAATAACTAATTTGAGGTTAAATAAATCAAAAGTGAAAAATGAAAAAAAATCTAAAGATATTTATAGTTTTTATTCATTTTAGGCCCAAAAATAGTTAATTACATAAGTACATACGTCAAGTAATTAATAATAATGTACATATAGTGTACACAAACAATGAATGCATCGATATATAACATATAGGTATTCGAAATCATGTAATATTTATATTTTCCGTACAGTTTCGTACAATTCTTACACGCGCGTTCGACGATTGATATAGCAAATCGATTCATAGAATCATCACTACACGTATGAGATATAAGATGTAATTGTAATTGCAATTGTAAATAGTCAACCAACAAAAAATTCAAGGTTAGGAATGTGAACAACTTAATTGAACATAAAAAAAACATTAACATTTAACGAAAAGATCAATTCGTAAAGTACAGGACGAAGGTCAACAGGATGAAAGGTAAGAGAGTTAGAGTTAAGTTTGGAAACATGTTAACTACGTGTTGTTAGTGTAAAAATGATTGAGTTTTAAGTCCATATTTTAAATTCGTTCGTGTGTCTCATTTATAGCGAGCGTACTGTATAGGCGGCTCTACATTGTCATCATACATATGGCACACATATACAGGGTTAAAATTATGTATTTGTTTATTCATTTTTTTCTTATTTTCTTTGGTTATTTTAGGTTAGTTTTAGGTTAGAATCGAATGATAAATGGATATAACGCGTTTTTTATACAATAAATAAGTAAATTACAAGTATTTATTTGTTTGGTATTAGTATGACGTTTGTGTCAAACATTTTGCACAAAAACTTTAAACTGGTGTTCATTAGATTAACAGATTACAACATTACCAACAATTTTTATTGATTTTTTGACAGAATGTTTGACATAAATGTTAATATCAATAGAAACAGGGTTAGTTTTGTGTTTTTTACAATAACTTTCAAAGAAATAATGTTAAATATTTCATTTTCATTGGTAAAATTATATAAAACTTAATTTTAAAAGAATTAAAATTTAGTGTATAGTGGGTTGCATATAGTAAATCAACAAAATAATTGAATTTAAATCAAAAAAAAGTTTAAGTAATTCTTGTAACTTGTTAAGTTCAGATAAATTAAATAAAAACTAACCCTGTGTTTATTTTAATTGTTATTTATTAACTGTAATAAGTTTATATCAATATTATCAACATTTAAAAAATGCTAAAGATTTATTATTAATATTATGTATATTAATAACTTGGTTTTAGTAAGTTGTTTTTTGTTTAAATATTATTTAAGGATTCGATTGTAATCGTTTAATTTATTTTTGTAGTTTTGTAACATTTAAAAGTTTTGTTTTACGTCACGTGTGTGAAGCACGCTTTACAAAAATTCAGATTATATAAAACTTTAAATTTGTCTAGTTTTTAATAAGGATCCGAAGGTATGATAAAGACAGTGCTTTGATTAACTAATTAATTACTTAGTAAATTAATTCAATCGTAAAAGTAATGTAAATGTAAGCTGTTTTTTGGTTTGTAAATTACGTTCAATGCATTATGAGTTGCCTACATTACAGGGTGTATGACACTATGGCTACGAAACAAAACCGAACACTAACCTGCGGATTTTCGTCGTTTGAAAACGTCCACAACTTATAAGGTATTTCAACAAATTTTGTATGATTATAATCAATAACATTACAAGATTTGTATTTACACCCTGCGTTAAATGAAACCGCATTGTATTCATGCGCTCACTTGAATTTACAATTAATTTTTTTGCTTGTTTTGTTAGGTTATGTGCAATGTGCATTTGATTGATTTGATGATAAAGTTACTAGTAAAATGTGTTTGGTATTGTAATGTTAATTAATTAATTAATAGTGTTTTTGTTTGCAATGACAGTAATAGTACTTTGATAGTGTTTGTTGTTTTAAGACTTTTCACAAGGGCGGATTTGGAGTGTGTTATAGGCTAAATTTTATCCATTTTTCATTTGTAATGAAATAACAAAATAATATGCTCTAGGTAAGTTTGTATCTCATCTTATTTTTTGGTTTTTAATAGTTTAAATATTTCATAGCAATAGACAGCTTTAAGTTGTTAGTTAGTTGTTATTCATTGTTAAGTTCTGTTTCTGGTCGCAGTCCAATTACAATAAGAAATACTTAGCTGATATATTAGTACATTTATTAATGCAGTAATTTTTTTTTGTTTATGTTTATGTCATAGTTGATTAAATAGTTTTGTAATGTAATTTAATTGAGAATCATCAGAAAATCCAGAAATACCAGAAAATTTAATTAAAATCTAATCTATTAGCATGTATTTATATGTTTTTTGGAACTAACCTTCGATTAGTTATTTTTTTTTAATAATGCATTTAATAAACTCATTTTTAGCAATTTATGCTCTATAAGAGCCAATAGTTTTTGTACGAATACCACAGCGACATTTGTTTTTCATTTTAATCAACTAACAAAACAATTTGACACTAAATAACATTACATTGTTTATGTTAGACATATGTCAAATGATAGTTTGTTGTTTTAAACCGCAAGATGTCGCTGTGTGTTTTATCGCTATCAAATACAAACTAATAAGCTTTTAGCTTTTTTTAAACAAAAAAACTTGATAAAATAAATAATGTGTAACAAACGACATTGTTGTAACATGGTTGTGTGTCTCATTGTTTCGTCATTGTTATTGTTTGGTATTTTAAAATTTTTAGACATTTTTTTGACATATGACAATACAAATCGTTTAGTTGCGTTTTTTTTACTCCAGTTTACTTACTTACATTATTCGTACACAATAACTGTTTTAATTCATCAAATTCATTAAAACGAGAGTAACAATGAGTTTTGTAATGTAAGTAATTATTGATTGCAAGAATTTTTATGTAGTTTTTTGTATTTTTTTTTTGTTTGCGTTATATTAACACGAGCCAATTAGTTTATTCAATTTTGATAAAATTTACGCAATTTTGTACACGCAGACAAAAGACGTGCAAGATACATACATTTCTTATTTGAAACAATCAATCACTGTTTTGAATTGTTTTTAATTTAAAAATTTTGCTAGTGTGCAGAGTGCAGAAGTTACAAATTACAAAACGATTGTGGTGCACAACACACACAATTACTGTTGTTTGTTTATATTTTGTTGTTTTATTAATAAATAAATATATGTTGTTGTAGTTTCTGAAGTGTTGCATGTGTTTAATGAATCCATTTTCGTGTTGTGGTTATGATCATAACCTACATTCAATCATTAGCCTAGATTTAAACAACATTTAAAAACGAAATCAATCGGATTGATAGAGACTTCACTTGCACACCATCAACAACAAGATATAATCAATAATATCACCACATATATACACACAAATTACAATAAATTTGATTTTTGAGACTTCGAGACCAATTGGTAATGTTTCATTCAATATTTTGTGGTTTGTATGTTTCTTCGTATTCATAATATTTTTAGTTTTTTGTTTCGAAAGTATGAAGTAAGTATTTATATATATTTTTTTGGGGTATGTCTCATCATCTTATATTTGTTTGCAAATGTTTTCATTATACAATGTATACAATACGATAAAAGTTGAAAATCGCTTAGCCATTTTTGTAACCTCCATAATCATTCTAATATGTTGTGTATGTAATATTTGCTGCATTCTGCAAGTTTTATATTAATATTTCAAATTAAATAACAATTTGTGTAGATCATTAAGTACAATAATGGTAGTAGTAGCGTTGTAACGTTGTCCCACACCGTTCTCTTCATCATCATCAGCGGTTTGCATCATAAATTTGTTATTATAGTAATTAGCTAACACACACACACACACGCTTTGAATAGGTGCTGTGGTACCGAGTGTGTAACAATTTGTAATAATTGTAATGGGGTGGTTTTTTTTTCTCATTTTATCATGTCTAGTTCATAATATTCTTAAAGGTAATTAATTTATCATTTATCTAGTCATAGGTGGATAGGTAACACGCGATGTTTGCGATGACTTTTTCTTTAGGTTTTTGTTTTGCGGTTTTTGGTAATTTATTTATGCGAGCTGAAGCCGAACGCCGCTCCGCCGGTGCCGCCGCTGCGATGGAAATGCACATTTTGCCATTTATGGTCTCTCTTGTGCCACACACGACTTTCTTCAGATTGGTGAGTATGTGCCTGGCCATGTCTAAAAAATTAAATAAAATTAATAAAAACTATAAATTTTGCACTGTTTTGTTTCAAGTTGTGAGTTGTGTATGCAACCACACCAACACGAATTTTAGCTATCATACCAAGCGTATACAATACGTTTGTTAATAAAATAATTGAATTTGTTTGGGTTTAACTTACAATACTTATTGCAATAGTAAAACGTGAATAAACAAATATATTATATACGTGTTTTTTACAAAAATCTCTGTAATCTTTGATTGCAATAATTTTTTCCTTATAAAAATCTTAGCGTCAGACTCTGTATACTACGTTTTGCCAACAAACTCATAGTGCGCAGGCGTTGATATTCACTTGTTTTAAAACAAACGTTTCTGATTGGTTGTAAATAAAGCAAGGCCTACTAGCATAACTTGTGATAAGTTTAGACACAAAGTGCATCGTTTTAGAGTGATTTAGTTAGAAATTGATTAAAAATGAACTTACTTGTCCATATATTGAGTTAAACGAACATACGCAATACAAGCAGCATCTTCTCCTAGTAAGTGAACGTGTGGGTTCAGTATAGTTGTATTCACTGCTTTACAATTCTTTCCTAGGACTGTAATATAACCAATTAATATTTTACAGCTTTTGCATTAAAGTCAAACTCACCATTGTCAAAGTAAAACTTATGGAAATCCATTCCCTCCACAAGATTACCCATCGCTTCCGGCTCGAACGCAGTGAGATGAGGATCACAAATCTTTCTGTTAATAAAAAAGAAACAACACGGTAAGTACCAATTAAAATTAACCCCGATTTAAATCGAATTTTGCTTTGAACTGGTTGGTATGCGGTTACATTGTACTAGAATGCGATACTCGAACAATTAACGCAAATCGTGACTAATTAACGCAAACGCGGCCAAAACACTTACGTATAAGCTTCGAAGTCGCCGGTGTTAATAGCTTCGATCAGCTGCTCAGTCATCTTGATGATCTCTTGGCGGCGTGCTGCACATCGCAAAAAGAAACGAATTAACACTCGGTTTGATCAAAGTCGGCAGTCGTGTGTGTTTTAACTTTACTGTAAAGATGAACCACTAGCACGACACCTTGTTGTTTTGTTTTGCAATTAAATATATAGGAGATAAATATTGTACGACCACACATGATTACATCAACACAAATGATTAATTAATTATTAATTAATTAGGGAAATTAAATACAAATCAATACAAAAATTACATAATTTTACATCGATTTAGTGGTGAATCGGATGATATATATAATAATTATACAGAGATCATGAATTGTTTAGTCAAGTCAGATATAATTCGAGGTATAGTAATTAGCCGGCGTGCGTACATTGAGATATTTAGATAATTACAGTTCGTAGTAACGAAATACAACAGTAGAACCATTGAATTTTAAATTATAGTTGATTGAAATTCGAAATTCAAAAGGAAAAGTTTTAGGAAATGAAAATTTTCGACGCCTTTTTCGTGTGTTTTTCTTTTTTAAATTAGTTAGTAACTAATTAAAAAAAACAAAATGCTACTTTTCTATAGATACTAAGATACTACTGTATTTTTTATACAAATTACTTAGTGTCAACGTCAGATTAACTGATTTTACTTATAATAATTAATTTATTAATGTCATTTGTCGAATTGAAGACTGAACATTGATAAATCAATTAAGCAAACAAAAAAGTTGGAGCTAAAAGAGCTAATCATAAAATAAGGCACCAATTACCACTGGTTTATAAATAAATAAGGTGTACGTTTATTTATTTTGTTTCCACATCGTTTTTAGTAACCAAATCATTAAATTAAACAAACGCAAGTTAAGTTGTTAAAGTTTAGTTTAGTTTTATATTTAAAGCGTTAGTATTAAAAGTTAAAAGTAATAATCGAACAAGTAAGTGCACGTTATATTTCGAAAATTAATAATTAGATCAAAAGCATGCTTATGTATATAGATTTAATTATAGCACATAAAACGAAAGCAAAGAGAAAATGCACACAAATTGTTGTTAATTGTTTGGAGATGTTTAATGGCACGACGAATCGATGGATATTAATTGAAGTTATAATTTATACAGGGCGTTACTATATTAATTTCAACTACAATTAAAGTTTTAATTTTTTGGGGTGAAAAAATATGGTAAACACCCTGTATAATTTATAGTATTTTATATTATAGCTGGCTGGTTGTAATCGCAGCTTGTAGCTCTGTTTGACATACTGAGTGGTGCAATTAATTTGAAGCTTAATTTAAAATTTTAATAAATAAACAAAATTAGTCAATGTAATTTTTTTGTTAACCGGTTTTTTATTTCTTAATAACCGGTATTTTTTAAAATAACCGGTATTTTTTTTAAATAACCGGTTTTTTTAAGGTTAAAAATTATATTGACTAGTTTTGTAATTAAAAAAAAAATTTACTTCACTCAATATGACAAAAATAATTTGTACATATCGTTGGAACCTTTTCGATTTAATTGTTTTCGTTCGTAGAACAAGAATAATTGATTACTGAAGAAGTAGTAGTAGTAGGTATTTATTAGATAGTCTATAAATAGCATACCTGACGTCTGCGAGTTTGTGGATAGCTGAGTGTACGGCTTGTCTGGACAAACAATCCTTATTTCTACAAAAAGAAAACCGACGGGGGCGAAAACAAGCCGAGTTAGTATACAGCATAAAACATGCGATTATTATTTGTTTTCTTGTCTTGATAAATCTTTTGATACTTATCGAAAAAAAACATTTAATAAATAAAAATACAAACAAAAATTAAGATTTTGAAAAATAGGTGATGAATTTTTTGAGAAATAATGTAAGAAATTATTGAAAATATTTGGTGACGAATACGGTCTTGTATTGTTCGTTATTGATCGTTGGATATTGAAAGATTTGCTTACTCGTTACATAATTATGTATTTAAGCATCGGTTTGTTTGGTAATTAGATATCTAGTAATAAAATAGTGGTCAAATATTGATTTTTATTGTTGTTGTCGGTGTTGTTGTTTGTTTTAATCGTTTGTGTGTCAGTGTCTGAAGATAACGTTGGTCGGTGCGTCGTGTGTATCATTGCTTACCGTCAAACTCTTCGGACAACTGATCATGCAACACGGACTCATCTACAAATGCAATAAGGCAAACGTTACAGAAGTTCACGACTTTGGTGCGCTTCTTTTTCACACACAGCCAGCATTTCCATAGCGCATCGATTACGATTGACATAAAACAAACACAGTGAGAGTAACAAAGTAACAAAAACAACACACAATTAATTCTAACAAACAAAACACAACAAAACAAAACAGGCAACGATTACGGTAGTTTTCAATTATTTACAATATGTTACAATAAGTTCTAGAAGAACAATTTTGATCAATTTAGATAATAGTTTCTAGTCTTTTGATAACTTTGAATGGTTCAACTTTACGACCATGTGTGGCAAGTGGCAAGTAACTCGAGTCGTGTCGCGATGCAGGTTAATAGGGAAAATTGCGTTGGCGTGCCAATACCGAGATAACGATAAGCAGTAACACGCTGTAATGTAAAACAATTCGCAATGTTTTCAATGTTTAGCTCCGGCGCATTTTGTAGATGTTTATTTGAGCCGAGGTTTTAAATTTCAATTTAAAAATCCAGGCTTTTACGTAATTATTAGTTATGGAAGTCGTGAGCGCGTTCGAATGAAATATGAGGAGTATGAATTTTAGATGTTATTGGATTTATCAATATTTCAATAACGGCTGATGCTGCTGATGATGCTTTTGAAATTCAAGTAACGGTAGAGTGGAGGAAAAATGTCGAGTCATTAATTGGCGAAGAGCGATGACGCAATGAGAGTTTTCAATCAATATTTCAAAAGGTTTTTTGTGTCTTCCAGACTGAAAGAAAGTCTTAAAGAAATGAAGCAGAAGGTTTGGATTTTATTAAGACACTGCTACTTTTACAATTTACTTCAGGTTATTAAAATTAAGCTAAAAAAAGATACGTTTTTTTTAAATATCCGGTTCTTTCTCTAAATTTTAATAAAATAAAAGCAATTTTAGCTTAGTTTGATGTTAACTACTTAAGCTACATGCAATTAACAACATTTAGGAGTATTTAGGAAAATTTTTAACAATTCTGTGTAATAATTATTACTGGGATTGTTAAAAACATTTTCGTGGCTTTGATTAATTAAATTTATTTGAGTACTAAAAGAAAATGAACGAAAAAACAATGTATACGTGCAAATTGCAACAAACCTGAATCAGATATTGACAGGCGCGTATAGTTTATCGTTGAATCCACCCAGCAATCATTGTGCAAAAAGATGCGATCTAAATAACGGATAAAACATACCAAAAAACAAAAACAATCGTAAAATTTGATGCAAACTCAGAATAAATAAACATATTAGAAAACAACAAAACAATTGCTGCATAAAACACAATAACACACTGATCAGAAAAAATAGAAAACTGAGTTTGCATGCAAGCAACAGCAACATTAACAGTAAAACATTGTAATGTTTGTGATATTAAAATTATTAATATTGAAAAAATACGATTTATTTCTTATCCTTTGGGTTTAAATTCTTGTATATTGTAAGTAAAGTACTTTACGCAAATATTTACACACCGTGAATTAAAATCGAGCGCGTTTTCTTCATTTCCTTACTTCTCGTTTTCTTCCTGTAACCTAAATCTCAACTTCAACTGCCGCTGAGACGTTTGCGTATCGTCAATGTCAATTAATTCAACAACTTCGGACAAATTCAGCGCCACAAAAACAGAGATTAGAGGAGTATAGGACACACAACGTGAATTAATCGTGGCTTACTTTCTTTCTTTCTTTCTTTCTTTGTGCGATCAATTACAGATGAGCAAACCAATAAACGTGTTTATTATCTTACGGCCTGAGTTAGGTATCGCATTTATCCTAATTTACAAAAACCACACGAGATAAAGGATATCAACCCTAGAAACAAAACTCGGTGTTAGTTTTCGTTGATTATTTGAATATTATTCGGTTATAAAAACAAAAATAGTTTTCGGATTAATGAGAAACGATTAGTTTTCAAATCTTAACGGTGTTAATGACTTTCATCTCTCAATTCATTGAAAAAAATACAACGAAAAAACAGGTTATGTCCACGTAAGTTTTTTAATTATCGTTATGAATAAAAAACGCAATCCGTCTGGTTTGGTTTTCGATCTAACCTTGAACACCTTGCACCAACGCCTGGCCCAGATTGAGCGCCACCGGCCGGGGTGGCGGCGGTGCCACTGGCGGCGGGGTCGCGCCTTTAGCTGATGCCTGGCTCACGACTGTGGCGGCGGCGGCGGCTATCGAGACGGTTGCGACGCCGGCTGTAGACGTGGACGCAGTTATCGAACTGCTCGGCGAACTCATCGTGGCCGTCACCTTTGGGGATTGTGGGGGCGTACCGCCTGACCAAAATTTGTTTTACATTTATTAACATTTTTTTGGGTTATTTCAACGATTAGTTTTGGTTATACAATTATCTGTACCACGACGTTTAGCCCCCAAAACGCTGGTTACAGCTGAGAGCATTTTGATTAGAATACCAATTTTTAACGTTTTGTAACTTAAACGACGACACTTAAAACAACAAGAATTTAATTAACGCACTAATTGATTGTTGAATTTTTGTGAAACATAGTTTTACGGTGTGTAATGTACCCGATGTGATGCACTCGCATAAACAACCGAAATAAAACTGAAGTAGTTTTGGTCCACAGCCAAAACAAGACGCAACTAGCGCAACACAGACTAATAATTTCCGTCTACCGAATGGTCCAAACGGGCCAAATCTTAGGCGCGTTAACTTAAGATTCTAATTTTAAATATTTCAGACAGAACTGAGAACGTTATAGTTCAATAAGACATTGTTTTGTAATTTTTATTCACATCAAAACTGTTTTATTTTATTAATTTTCTTTATTTTGTTTAAATTTTTACGTTTTAACTTAAATTAAATTAATTGTAAGTGCAGTATAAACGCACTATCACTACAGGCATGCATAATACTGACTAAACATTAACATTCTTATATAATGTGTTCATTATCATTAAATTGTTTTGCTGAATGTTTGAAGTAAGTACGCCATAACATGCGGAACATGATATTTACATTAAAGTCCAACTGATTTTTTTATTTCTTTTTTTCTCCATCGTATGTATATATAGTAAGTACTAATGTTTATGAGTTTATTCATGTACGAGTATTCAGAAAAATTTTCAACAAAAATAATTAATATGCGTAGATTAGTACGCTGAAATTTAAAAAAATAAAAACAAAAAACAGAGAATAATCTAAGAGTAATTAAGAGTAAAAAAAGTAAAAAGTAAGTATAAATATGTAGAGGGGTCAATTACCTTCTGGTTCTTTTGCAATAACCGTCGAACTGCGATCCACGCCGCCCTTCTTGTCTTCTGAGCGTGTCGTCGCCCAGAACACAAACATATTATCCAAATAGTCGATAAAAATGACCAAAAACAAAATGTGTAGTAGTAGAATATGTATAACAAGCTATTATTAGCTTCAAAAATCGATCCACATACAACTAATTAATTATGAGGGTGGTAGTTTTACACGTGGTGTTTAGGTTTATAATTAAAACACAAAAACATTAATTAATTGATTAACGTGAATCAATTAATAATAATAAAAAAATGGT
>JARJDS010019545.1:0-119787 GCA_030264155.1 Atheta pasadenae | reverse complement strand
GGTTCACGTTGGTTCACGACAAATAAATGCGCAGCTAGTGGCAGAAAAAGGAACTATTCCATCAGGTACCATGAATTCTGCGAAAAAGCCTATACCGTTCGGACTCCTTATATCTATAGATAATTTTAATCCCTTAGTATGCTTAGTATTATTCAGTATTATTACTTTCGAACATAGGCAACTGCAAACGAAACAAGTGAGAGCCGCACCACTGCTAACGCACAGTAACATAGATTACTGCAGGCAGAGATTAAACCGATTATACCAATATATATCTTGTGTCTTGTCTTCCTGAAGGAGAGGATGTCATGGTCAACACAGTATAACAAGTATAAGAAGAATTACTAATTTTTCAAATTTATACCCAAATGAAGTATAGGAAGTATACTTCTCACAATACAACGTAAAAACGCTTTCAGCGCCACCCGTGTTTAACCTGTAGCTGCTGTGTAGCCTGTGGTAGCCTGTGTGTGTAGCTGCCTGTAACTGCTGTAACCTGCTGTAACCTGCCTGTAACATTGATGTCTGTTTGCTCTGTTTCTCAGTGTCTGTGGCGTCTGTGGTTGGTGCAGCCCAGTGCTGCCAGCAGGTGCTGCTGTGCTGTTCTGTGGTGTTTGGTGGTGTTGTTCGCGCAGCTCGCGCAGTTCGGCTCGGGTCTGCTCGTGTCCGTGGTCATGTCATAGTCATGTTACCCAAACAACAAAACTATTTTAATTGGCAATAATGTTAAGTGGTAATTAATTATCGAAATACGTGCATATTTGCGTGAAGAATCAATAACTGATAGTTGAAAATGTGACTACGCATAGCGACACGCAACGTCCGTGGCGAAAATGTCATCGCCGCCACCAGTAAACGACGACAAGCTAGAATTCTCCGATGAAGACCTGTAAGTAAACAAACATAATCGCATTTAGATAACACCTATTATCATCACTCACAAATCCCCCACACGTTATTTAAACTAAATTTGTTTCAACATAAATACAGTAGCGAAAAATACGACTGCTATGGTAGGACGCCGCCTCGCACTCGTCTCTTACGCAAATACAAGGAGAAGAAACATCGCGACAAGGAAAACTTTGGGTTTGTGATATTTTCAAATTAAATAAGTCGCATTTTTAAACCTTTTTAATACGCATAAGTTTATGACATTAATAATAAATCGTTTTAGCAATGGCGTCAAAGCATCGCCAAAATTAAGCCGTCGTGCTGTGATCAGACGCAACACCGTTAGCACCATGTTTGAAGAGCTCATCACCAAAGCTGAAAATAATGATGCGGATGAAGGTAAACGTACCAGCAAACGCAACATCAAACTGTTGCGTGGCTCCGAGCGAGATCTCAAGCTGGACATTGGTTCAGCTCAGTTGGCTGCTCAGGAAGGACAAAAAAATTCAGAGTCTGCATCACAATGTATAACAATTGAAAGTTGCAACAGGTTTAAATGCTTGAGCTCCCGGCGAGTTGCTTCGTTTGGAAACAGGAAACGTCCAGAAAGACCTATTTCCACTCCCACCGGAAATAACAACTTTGCTTTGGAGGACTTTGATTGTTCTGCAAACAGAATTGAATTTCATCAAACACTAAGCATGTTGATTCGAATGGGATCTGGTGATAAACCTGCACCTGACAGAGGAGCCAGAAGACATGTATGTTATTTAGATAAATTAAAAATATATGTCACCCATATTATAAATATTATTTTTATTAATAGATTAGTCGTGAAGAATTTCTGTGGCAAACGGAATTAAAAGATCTTATATGGTTAGAACTACAAGCATATCATGCTGACAGAACACCAGTTGAACAAGACGAGTTTCTCTGCGCTGCTCGTGAATCAATAGGACCATTGTTAAACACTATTATGTGTTACAAATTTGTCCGCAACAGTACAGATTGTCCTGGATGCTTGTCGATGTACTGCGAGTCGTGTATGCAAGCGCAGAACGATGCCCTCAAAGATATCGAAGAAATTCTTTTGCAACTAGAAGCAGCGGAATCCTTATTCCCGTCGAGTCGAGCTTTCGGTGAACAGTTTCCACTCTACACATGCGAAGACTTTGTCGGGCGGGTGAAAGCGATGTGTTTGTGGTACAATATGACCCGGCATCATCGACTTAAGCTCGTCATTTTGGGTAAATTACTTGCGCTTCTTGAGAACAAAGACTATCAATGGCCGATGCAAACGGATTCAGTCGATTCAACAAGTCCATCAGACAGTAATAGTTCTACAAATTCCGTAAATGACTATCTTCTAAATGATAGAACACCAGTTGATATGTACAATGTAACGCCGATTGTGTCTCTAGTCAGTAAGCGGTATGAGAATGTCAGTTCCCCATATCGCAAGTACATTGAGAACATCCTCAAAACTCGCGGATTGAATAAAAGTATGAGTTTCCTTGATAAGTTGCACAAACATGTTTTGAGGAAAGCCAAACTTACCCTCGAGAAACCGGAGCATGAAAATATTTTTACTCAAATTCCTCGTGACAGTCACGACGATGAGCTAATGCGTTATGGCTGTTGGAGTCCCGAAGCACAATCACTGAAATTACCAAGTTACAAGGCTGCATTTCTGTTTCTGGCTTCTGTGCCGTTGGAAGTTGTACATGAGTTTATTCGAATGAGATTGGAACAAAAGCCAAAGAAGCCATCACCGCTAAGTGTACGTCAATTGCTCAGAGAGTCCAAAGAAGGCATTAAAATTGCTATTCTACAACGTGAGTGTACTGTTAGTTATATTTCGACGCTTGAAAATGAGGGCACGAAGCAGTATATGCAAAACATTGAGATTTTCGACCAGAGTTTGCAGCGCATTTTTGCTGATTACTTAGAGTACATGAGCAGTTGGGCGTTGTTGCAACAGGATACTTTTCAGAAAAACTTTTTCGAGGAGGAGTGGAATTTTATTTGTGATAATGTCAAACATATACCGAATGGATTTGATATGGCGGGAGCTAAATTCTGTAATATATTGGGCGCGATGATGACTGAAATCGGCAGTAGACTTACGATAAGAATTGAAGAGTTGGCAAAAGAAGTGGATTCAAAGCAAGAGTTTTACAAAAAGTAATTTGAAAATACGCACATTTTGTTAAAATTATTTGACATTTTAATTTTTTTGGTTTCAGACAAAATTTGTTTGTTGTATGTCGGGAGTTACAAGGTGTTTTTAACCAGGAGCGTGAAACCAGCATGAAAATTATAGCTTTCGCGAAAACTCTATTTCGAAGTGGAATTCCAATAAATAACGTTGAAGAATTCAAGGTGAGTCATTTATGAATGTGTCCGAACGATGTGAAATTGGCCGTAATATTTTTATTATCATTTTAATGCGTATACGTGAATTGTTATTGTAATAATTAAATTATGTTCGTGACAGAGTTCCGTAGTCGCGTTGAAATGTACACTACCGAAGGCCATCGAAAAAGTACAAAATATTTGTGATGTAACAACGTTGGATAATTTGGATGAGCCTGAAAAGGCAGCATTTATCTCCCGTTATAGGGAGATCCTCATGCAGGGATTTAGGTTTGGATTCGAGGTAAACTGTTCATAAAAATTTTTTTTGTAAATTTAATGTACAACTTTCAGTTTCACAAAGAAATGTCAGAATTCGTACCAGCTGAGCGTCGTCCGCTATTGGCGCGTAGTATGGTACAATTTGCGCATTTGTGGATGAAGTTCGCACAAGAACGATGCGAGCGCGGTAGAGGTAAACGACCTCGTTGGGCTTATCAAGGCTTGGATTTTCTTCTCACCGTCTGCGAACCACAGTACACTCGGTTTTTGAGTGATCTTGAATTCGAGGATCTGAAACAAAGTATGGACAAATGCATATCGCATGTGATAGGAACGACTGCACCGTCCACGCCTGACTCTGGATTTCATTCGGCATCACCGCGTCCTTCATTAGAATTAGTCAAATTTCCGCGGAGTCGCGGATCTTCCCCCAGTCCTCGCCCTACTTACAAAAGCCAACGCAGTGCTGGACGAAAAACCAGCGTGGAACAAAGTTCGCCGATCTCAGAGGTGGACTCGCCTCAATTTAAATGTGAAGATTGCTTGGAAGAAGTTATAGTAAAGATCAAACATTCGCCAGCGCTGCGTGTTGCATCTATTCGTGCCGCAGTATCGTCCCTAGACGATAATATGGACACTAAGTTAAGACAGCAGGAGTTGATCGGGAAAATAATACCCAAAGAACCATTGGGTGGTGTGAGTATGAAATATCTCCGAAAACGCAACGTGACTTTCAGCTGGCAGAGGGGTATTAAGATCGGACAGGGTAGATTCGGTAAAGTATATACTGCTATAAATAACGATACAGGTGAAATGATGGCTGTGAAAGAAGTAGCAATTCAACAATTTGATGTGTCAGTCAGGAAAGTAACAGAGGAGATTAAAGCTATGGAAGGGATCTCACATAGAAATTTGGTCAAGTATTACGGCTTGGAAGTACACAAAGAAGAAATGCTGATTTTCATGGAGTTCTGCGCCGAAGGTACACTGGAAAGTTTAGTCGCTGGAACTGTCAATGGACTCCCAGAGCTCTTAACCCGAAAGTACACTTATCAGCTGGTAAACGGCGTAGCTGCTTTACACGAACACGGAATTGTACATCGTGATATAAAAACTGCAAATATTTTCTTAACTGACGAAGGAAACTGTCTTAAAATTGGCGACTTTGGGTGTGCAGTTAAGCTCAAGTCACATGTGACCATGCCCGGGGAGTTAATGGGAGTTATAGGAACGCAGGCGTACATGGCGCCGGAAATGTTTACCAAAACGACCATTGATGGGCATGGCAGAGCTGCGGATATTTGGTCCGTGGGATGTGTTGTTGTGGAAATGTCTTCGGGCAAAGTAGGTTAAAATTATAAAAAGTTAATAAAATAATTAATTGTTATTTGATTTTTAGCGACCATGGAGTAAGTATGACTCCAATTTTCAAATAATGTTCAAAGTAGGAATGGGAGAAACTCCGGAAGCACCTTGCACATTAATAGAAGAGGGCCATGAGTTCCTGGAAAACTGTTTCCAGCATGATCCTCGCAAACGTTGGACTGCGGCGGAGTTGTTAACACACAACTTTGTCACCATCGGCGAAGATTTTTAATCGTCTTCAGGCTAAATCTACATAATTAGTCCTTAGTACGAGAAATGCCAGTAGTACAAGTACATACAAAGGAATACCTTGTATGCAGTATTTGCTTAATTTATGTTTATGTAATGTTGAAATTTTATGATACGATATATGTTTAATGAAACGGTGATTGGTTATACGGGTTACGAAACACTATAGATTGTGGTTGATGTTAAGGAATTGAAACACTTTAAACACTCGTATATTTTTATAGACACCCTGTATAGCGACTTAAATTATTAGACAAGATTGTAGGGCCAATCAAAATTTGTAGATGAACTTGTTAAAGGAGTGTTTGTTGTTTACTGTACATGATGTTGATTTTTTGTTGTGCTCGTACAGGCATATATTTTTAATCGTCCAACATTAATAGAATTTTAAAATGGATACTAAAATACTTATTTCTGTACAATCACGTGATGAACCCTAGTTTTGTGAACACCCTGGTGGGATGTAATACATGGCATCTAAATAGTAATTAATTACATCTCCAACAATGCCTCTGTCTGGAATTTCTTGTGCCGCACCGTAAACAGCCATCTATAATATTTAAAATTAAGAAAATCGTAAGTATCGCTTAGTATGTATTAGAATATTATTACCTTTCCCTCAACTGGCTTTCCGGGATTCTTCATAATCTCAACAACGCAACTCTTGACGTCGTTGACAAATTGATCGGCAATGTTTCCGGTCGTGTGTAAGGTAGTAATGCAGAAATGAATACCTGAAGGAAACTGTAAAATATTCAGGTTCCAACCTTTAGATGCTAAGGCGGCTTGGAGGCGGTAGACATCAAAAATATGTGAACCAATTGCCACGACGCTAGTAGCTGGTTGGCCGAAAAGAAAAATTTCTTTAATTTCGCGAAGTCGTTTCTCGATGTGCTTGGTAGTGTAGATAATTTCTTTGGTGGCTTGTACATAACCTTCCATGCCGAAATGCAACATAGTCGCCCAACAAGCAGCTATGGCACCTCCTGCACGTGAGCCGTTCACTGTTGGTGAACCATAGACGCCACCAGGCCAATCAGTAGTAGTGGTATATTGATGATGAAGAAAACTTTAAACAAAAAAAAATATGAAAATCAATTTTAACTTTTTCACAACCATAACTTACTCAATGCTTCTATAAAGTACAATAGAAGTTCCCTTAGGTGCAAAGCCATATTTGTGAGTATCAGCAGAAATGCTAGTCACACCTGAAAGCCGGAAGTCGCATCGTGGTACAGGATAACCTGCATCCTCCATAAAGGCAGTAAGAAAACCACCTAGACAAGAGTCCACATGCACGGGGATGTTATACTTCACACCAAGATCAGAGATGCTACCAATATCATCCATGGTACCATAAGGAAAGTTGGGTGCAGAACCCACCAACTAAAAAATATATTTAAAAAATGGTTGATATTATAAACCAAGTTATTACCATTATTGTGTTTCCATTAATAGCCCTTTTCATAGCCTTCAAATTAACTTGGTATGTATTAGTGTCAACTGGAATGCAGCGCACTTTGATTTTAAAATACTGGGCTGCTTTATCAAAGGCACTGTGCGCTGTAACTGGAATTACCATTTCAGGTTTTTTGATTCCCTTTTTATCTCTAGCATAATCTCTATAAGCTTTGCAAGCCATCAAAATAGACTCAGTACCACCTGTAGTCATCTAAAACTCAACAATTATTATAATAAAAAATATAGAAAATAGAAATTCTAACTTACAGTTCCACAAGTATCTTCATCACCATGAAACAGCTTAGCACACATTTTAATAACTTCAGTTTCCATCTTGCATAGCCCAGGGAACACATCACAATGCAGAGGGTTTGTATAAGAAGCCTTTGCATACATTTCCTTGACCAAGTTCCTTAACCCATCATCATTAACATAAACCGAACCTGACACTCTTCCTTTATTCCATGAAAAACTTCCGAGCTTCAGGTTTTCATCAGCAATTTTAAATATATCTTCAGTTACTAGTTTATTCTTTGGTAGTTTTGTGATGTACTTAGCATTAACCATTCTTGTGGCCATGCTACTTCTAAAGCCTTCATTAGCACTGTTCAATTCCTCCTCAACCTTCTTTCCAATACTTGGGATCTTCTTGACATACTTGAAAAATGTCTTTTTTGCTCTCACTGTTACACATTCATCATCTTCAAAAAGAAACTGATAGAGCCATACTGAGAAAAGTACGGTGCTGGCTGTGATTGTTGCAATCTGCCAAGGCTCCTTGTTGGAAAAGGCACTATTCAAACTAGTTTTAAAGAAAGTTACAGGCACTTGGGTGTAGGTACTCATTTTGCAAAAGTGTGAATTATTGTTGCCAACATGCACACTTGCTTAATATTACCAATAAAGTCACAATATAGCTAACAGAGTGTAATGTTTGGATTAACTGATTAGATAAAAACTCAAGTTATCACCTGTTGTGCTTGAACTTTGTAACATTATTCAAACACTTGAATCACATTGCATTATTTCCATTGAGTCAATTTGCAGTGCTGCTACTTAATTGTATTGTTTGTAAAGTTAGAGATTAATTATTGTTAAATCGTCACAGCGATCTCTGTTTTAAAATAAAGTTTCGTAATATTTGTATGTACCAGAGGTATGTACAAATAGGTTAGATTAGATTAAACCTTCAACGCCTTCAACCTTCAAAATATAACGGGTTTCGTATTAGTCCTGAGTGGTCCTGAGACAAATAACACTCAATAAATGTAAAAATGAAAAATATTTCAATCCTGGATCTAGGAAGGAACACGTATAAATTACCTTTTACAATAAGTTAAAAGGTTGTTATTTATAAGCAAGTGAGAGCTGCACTCATAGCTGCACTACTGCTAACTCACAGTAACATAGATTGCATAGATTACTGCAGGCAGAGATTATACGGATTATACCAATATATGTCTTGTGTTCTCTGTGTTACTTTGTGTATTACGTTGCATTTTCCATGGTTAATTATTTTTGCGGGCCGCATTGCACTAACAATAGTATCGATGCATCGTTTTCCTAGCAAAACTGGTGCTACTGAATTGTGTGTAAGTATTAATGTAATATCTGGTTACTATCTGATTCCATTACTATAGATATATTGCAATTTATACATTCTAGCAGTTCAAAGCTTGGGTAACAGACATTAACAATGTCAAATTGTTTGGCATTTCATATAAAATGGTTGTCAGCAATTATTGGGTGTGCAGCCATTACTCTAGTGCTGATCAATTAATCGAAGTCAATGGCCACAATGTATTAACTGTTAATGTGAAACCTAAATTAGGACAATTTGACTAAAAGTTATAGCCAATTTTCTGCGACGTGTTTACAAAAAACCGAAAAATTGCTTAAGTTTAAGAGCAAAAATAAAATACTAAGAAAAATATTAAAGGCTTGAACATAGCTATAAAAAAGGAACAACTCGCCCTACTTATTAGTGATGTCACCCACTTCAAGGGAGACATATTAGCTGAGGAAGCAGTGGCTAGCCACAGAAAATATAAAGAAGGCCCCAAAAATTGACTTCATGCATGTTAAGTTTATTTTATTCAATTTTTGTTTGTTTCTGATGTTTGTTAGTTAAATTTTGTTTGTTAAAATTGTTAAAAAATTGTTCAAATGTTTAATAGGCTAATCAGATGTATTCATATCTGAAGTTAACACAAGTATTGATACTGATATTTTGTTAACATTGTTAAAGTGTTTAAAACTTCAAAACCTCACATTCAACTTATCAATTAGAAAATTAAAAGTTGGAAATGCAAAAAAGAAGTAATGGAAATTGTTGCCAGTGTCTTAAATAATAGCGGAATGCAAAAAAATGTTTAAAAAGTAGTATAGTTTTCTAGAAAACAAGAAAAAATTGAAGCAATAATTGAACATGTCAAAATGGAATCCGGACAGTAACTAGATATTACACTAATATACTTACACGCAATTCAGTAGCACCAGTTTTGCTAGGAAAACGATGCATCCATAGTATTGTTAGTGCCATACGGCAAGCAACATTAATTATCTATGGTAAATGCAACGTAAAACACAAAGAACGCAAGATCACAACAGTCTCTGATCACAACCACAGATCAAATAAAACCACAACTGACCACAACACTTATGCTTTTATACAAAATTTGCGCTACGGCCGTTGAGGGCGCTAATCGAGCTTATCAAATGTTGCCGCAGCCATTCAAAGCTTGGGGTCTTACATTTCTTATCTCCACACGATTCCGTCCTTGATACATACTAGTCTGTCGGGCCTGGGCATTACATTAGATTCTAAAAAGAACATTTTGAATTGTTTGTATGTATAAGTCTAAAATTTTGGCTAATATTTATTTTTTTAAAATTTGATATTGACATACTGCGCGTGCGTTGTATAACTCGCTAAAGCTCAGTCTCTTTTTTTTCAAAGTTCATAAAAAACAAAGTAAAAATATTTATTAGGATAACATACTCATAGAAACATTTTTTTATAATTATCTTGGACACATGGCTTGCTTGCCACCATCAACAGGTAAAGTAGCAGCAGTTATAAAAGATGCATTATCACTGGCCAGGAATACAATACTCTTGGCCACCTCTATAGGACTTCCAGCTCTTCCCAAAGGTTGAGTACTTTTGCATCTGTCAATAAATGAATTGTATTGTGTAAGGTCCATCCCAGATCTCTTGTGAAGCTCAGTTAGAACCACTCCTGGATTTACAGCATTTACTCTAACTCCTTTGGAAGCAAGTTCCAAAGCAACACACCGAGTAAACTGATCAATTGCAGCTTTTGACATGCAATAAGCCAGGACATTTGGGAATGCTCTCAAACCTACCACACTTGAGACATTTACAATGTTTCCTTTACTATTTATTAAATGTGGAACTGCTAGATTTGTGAGTTGATACACAGCTCTTACATTGATATTCATCACACTGTCAAATTGCTCCAATGAAGTTGTTTCAATACTACCATTTTCAAGAATACCAGCACAGTTAATTAGGACGTCAATCTTATTAAATTTCTTTATAGTTTCTTCGATTATTTTCGATACAAAAGCTTCATCACATAAATCTCCTGTTATGACTAAAACTTTCTCCTTTTTAGCACATCCTACAAGTTTATCAAGATTCTCTACGTTCCGGCCTGTAAGAACTAACGATGCATTTAATGCAGCGAATTGTTTTGCTGTTTCTGCCCCAATCCCCGAGCTTGCACCAGTAATAATCACAACTTTGTTAGTGAAATCCATATTGATGAAATTGTTTAAATTAAACAGACACTTAAAAGCACAGCTTAAAAGTGCTAATCACTGGTGATAATAGCGAGTGAAAGAGGCTGTCACTTTTTAGGTTAGTCTGGCGCAGTCTCGCACGTCTGGCAGGAACAGCAGGAATATGAGCATCAAAATATTTTACTGTTGTACAACAGTACAACATAACTGTCTAGATAATTCATTGTTTTTAGTACAAAATAACAATTATAAACTTTGTATTTCCTATGCTTTTTTTAAATCATTTATTTTTATATTTATTTGGGTGACATCTAGTGACAGATATTTGTGACACATTGTTGACAGCAGGGCAGACTCAAAAAATTAAATATGTAATTGTAAATTAAATGAGAGTTGTTTGTAGTTGATATAATTTAATAAGTGCATTATTTTTTTAAGTATTTTGTGCTAAACGTATTTAAAACATGCGATGTTGTCGCAGGGTGGTCGCAGGTTTTGCCTATTTCCGTACCAAAATCAAACTTTTGGTCCCCATATACAAAAAATAAAAGATTCATTCTGTATTATCACGTTTTGTAAACAACGGCTATTAAATGTACATATATAATTAGTCCGCACTAAGTTACTAGCTAGTAATTAAATACATCAGAACATATTGATATAAGCTATAATTAAAAGTCTAATTGAATGTTGTTGTTTACTAATTTCATTATTTAATAACTAATAACAACGAAAAACAATAAATTATTCAAGAATTGAAGAAGTTTATAAGCCGTTGGGTTTAAATTAATTTTATTTCAAAATCCATTGTCCTACTCCGCATTGTTATCTATAAAGTTAATCACTAAACATAAAAATATGAGTCTGGTCAAGATTTTAGTTTGTTTAATTTTAATATCTTTAGTTCATGCTGTCACTATCAAAAATTTATCAAAGAGTTTAATAGATTTTGTGCAATATAAAAACAAACCAACTAAAATGAATTTACTGGTTTCCTGCTGGAAACAAAGTAATACATTTTTTATAAATTATTGGTTTGTGCGTTACTTAAACATTTATTTATTTTGTAGATGAACTAAATACTTTGGTCAAAACATTATCCGATAATAATTTACAATCAAATTCTATAAATTTGGAAAGAAAATCCGAAAAACTAGAGACCAACTTTAAACAAACCGAAATGTTTGTGGTAGATTTTAATTGTTACAATTCAACACAATTGTTTTCTTCGGTAACTATAAATTACTATCATAAATAAAAAATTAATTCCAATTAATTCAAATAAAATTTGTATAAACAAATGATTTCAGGATTATTTGGATTTTCTTCAGTACCCATACCGTTGGTTTATTTTTATAAACAATATTCAGGATTTACCTAACAACTTACCACTATATGTTAACACAAGAATTTATTTATTACAAAAGCAATCACCCAACATTTTAGTATCTCCTTATTTAATAAACACAACAAGCGATTATAATTTTATGACGATCAGTAATTGGTCAACAACTGCAAACGAATATATATCACCAATTATAGAAATTCGAGACTATGTTCATCGCGCTAATCAAAATGGTTTAATTGTACACGCAGCTGGTGTTATGTTCCACAATCGTACTTTCAAACACTTTGATGATTTTCGGTACTTAACGGAAGATTCATACACAAAACATAATTACTATTTGTTTCGACATCTTATGGACATTTTGAACACAACGGCAGAAATAACCTGGCACCGTGGATGGGGGACTTTCGATAGAAACACATCAAAGTATAATTTATTGTTGGGAGCTGCCCAACATGGTAAAGCAGAATTTTTACTTACTGTTTTATTTGTGGGAGCTGACAGATTAGCGTTTCTTGATATAATATCTGACCCCATGCCAACCGCAGCACGTTTCGTTTATAAAGCTCCTGTGTTATCTTCAATCCATAATATTTTAACTATGTCATTCGATGGACATTGCTGGGCAGCTTTGGGAGCGTTGCTGGTTTTAATGTATATGGTTATATTAATAATTGTAAAGTTGGAATGGAAGTTTTTGGACAATACAGAAGCTTACGATGCGAAAGTATTGCAAGCGGATGCAATGGCAGTGCTTCAATTCCAAATCGGTACTGTTAGTCAACAAGGGATAGAATCAGAACCCAGAAGTGTATCAGGAAGAATTATAACATTTGTTGCTTTGTTATCGCTTTTATTCTTCTATACAGCGTATTCGGCTTGTATTGTTGCTTTACTACAATCAACCAGTGATAGTATTAATGATTTGAGTGGTTTGTTATATTCAAAAATTGAATTAGCTTCTGATGCAATGCCGTATTCTAAATTATATTTGGCTGTAAGTATTAACAACCCTAAATCCCCAATTAAACAAATATTATAATTTCTTTATTAAAATTTTAATAATTCCAGACTGGAAAGGGAAAGATAAAACAAGGAATTTATAATCAAAAAATAGCACCGCCTAATAAACCACCGAATTTTATTCCTTTGGAAGTTGGAGTTGAAAGAATGCGTACTGAGTTCTTTGCTTATCATTCTGAAGTAGACTCAATATATAAACTGATTTCGAAAACTTATATGGAACACGAAAAGTGTGGACTTATGGAAGTTGGTTTTATAGATCAAATGGCACCTTATATACACTCTAGGAAAAGATCAGCGTTTCGTAAAATAGTTATGATGACTTATAGTAAATTTAAAGAATATGGGCTGGCGCGTCGGGTGTTGTTGAGAACTTATGCGGGAAAACCAAAATGTACTCAGGGTGGTGCTAATTTTCGAAGTGTTGGATTATTTGATGCATATTTTGCTGTGTTGTGCTATTCAATCGGTTTAGGATTTTCTATATTTATTTATGCAATAGAACAAATTATTAGAAAGCTTAAAATAAAATTTAAAAATTAATTTGTTGAAAATTTGATTTGACACAAAATATATTGAGAGTTCACACGATATTTGTGCTTGATATGTTATTTCGAAAAATACTAGAACACTTAATAAACACTTAAAAAAATTATTAATTTCATTCATCATTAATTTAATCGCTTTCTTTATCTACTCTTCTTATTATAACATATTTCCTGAACTATTCTTTTAGCATGTCTACCCTTCCCGAAAAGAAGATATTTATCAGAAATTGCACATTCTCATCGATTCCCAAAACTCGGCTCACATTAGACTACTCTCTCTTATATAGATATGTAACGTATGTAACTATATTTTAATTCCCTAAAAAACTATCATTATTAACTACATATTATTATTAAATATTAAATGTTTAATATTATGTTAAACAGTGTAAAAAATGAACTTAATTGCACAAATAACAACTTCTAACAAAAAAACACCAAATGCAATAATCAAACCATAAAATAAAAACCAAAATGGTCCCTCTACATGTTCAAACACTAATATTTCTGGATCACTTAAAGGAGTGGTTTTATCTATCATCTTAAGAATATGAAACATTGAATAAAACGACATATAATAGTCCCATTCCCATTTTATGTATAGTCCACTCTCCTTACAACGCAGGATAAAATCGTTTAGCTTAGGAATTAAAGAGCCGTATATAACGCCATCAGCATAAATATATTCAAATCTTGTATCTATACCATCACTAAGAGTAGTACTTGCATTATTGAAAGTGTACTGGGTTACTAAAACAATGGCAGTATATAAATTATTTGTACCCAATACGAAATTTAACCTACGTCCTGTCGAAGTGAATTGAGTCTGCATGATTATTAACTTTCTTGAAGGGTTGTTAGAAAGAAGATATTCCTTTCGATCCATTTGAACAAATGTAGTTGCAAGAACCTTAAACAGATTAAATTTATAAACATATTGCATACATTTTAAATTATATGGTAGAATCTTTTATAATAAGATTTGTCAAACATTGTTGATAGCAGGACAGAACCAAAAAATTCAATTATTTTATAGATATTCTCTTTTCGTGACTTCACCCAACCATTTGACTTCGTTTTTCATAAATAATGCCAATAACATTGCTAGAATTCTTTTACTATTTAAAAAATGTCACAAAGTTTAACGATAACACAAAATTATATTTACTGTTATCCAATTTGCTTCAGTAGTTTTTAACTGCGATAATATACTTAAAGGCGTATCTTTGAAAGCAAGTTTTTCATAACCAAATTTTTCAATGTCGTCTTCCGTTTCAATGCCAGTTTCGTACCTATTAGGTAAATAATTATTGATTTGTTTATTGACCATAATTGCCTTACTGCCTTACCATGGTTTTATCATTTGGAGGACAATCCCGGATGCAAATAATGATGAATATATCACGACCACGATTAAAGCAAGTGATAACACAAATCGAGATCGCATTCGAGAAACATCAGTCATAGATTGCAAAAGGAAAAGACCTATTATAGACCAAACAGGTGCTTTTACATTTGAACTAAAATATTATAAGGAAAAACGTATATTTATCTTCTAGATCTATTCTAATGATAGTTACTTACTCCGTAATAATCATTTCTAACCAAAAATACAAAGAAAAGAATATCGCTGATGAAATTATCAGAGTCCATAATTTAATATCAAATACTTGTAGTAATTTTAACCAATGCTTAAAAATTCTGCAAATAATTGTTTCAATACGTATTTCTGGAAGATTGCATTTAATACTCTTACTTTGGTTTTGGTATAATGAAAATGTCATACACTTCAAAGGTAGGATAGCTTTGAACAAATTGTTTTTGAAGTGACACAAGGGGCGCTAAAAGAAACGATTCCAAGTGTTTCATCATTATATCCGTCTTTGTCTCCCAAATTAATCGAAGCTTTAAAAATGTTGCAAAATTTATCATTAAATTGTAATTGATTCCAGTTAGAGAGTGTTCATTGTTGGTTTTTCTTATTAGATTCAAAAATTGAGCTTTGGTCGAAATAATTAGTCTAAGAAACGAGTTTTCATTTCCTATCCACCACTCATCGAAAAAACGATCAACGGATATAATATCACTTCGAAAACTATGTGTTACTCGATAATCCCATCGATTCATTGTAAACGGATAATTATTGAGTAAATCTTTAAAACCCATCACAACAAAATCACCATTATTTTCAAATATAATAATTTGGTTTCGCCCAAATTTATTTGGTATATATTTATAAGGATCCGTATGTTGCAGATAAATGATAACTTTCATATCAGTGTTTCGATTAAATATCATACAACTTGCAAGTGCATCTAAACACGTAAACGTGATATATGAACAGGTTTCCAAAGGTGGGTCTTCGATGATGTATTGACGACATCCATGGTTACAGGTGTAATCGTTTATAATAACGGGGGCAAAGTCTGATAAAGGAGTTATAGAAACTGACCCAAGATCGTTCACTCTGTTGTAAAATGCTATGCAGTTGTCAGGTTTGAAATTAGCTTCAACAATTACTCTAATTAGTAGATTTAAAGATATTTCTGTAAGATTCATGTTGTTTACTTGTTGCTGTTATACTAAACAGTTTTGTTCGTTGGAAAACAACTTATATAGTGACAATACATTTCCCTTATGGCTTTATTGTTGTTAATGTTTGTATGGTTCACAAAAGTAATTATAATTTAAAAAAAAACAGGTGGGTTAATAGATTTTCTATTAATTTTTTTTCATTTTAGTGAATTGGCTAAAGCATTCATCCCTCAACGTCCACTCTTTCACTCTAAGGAGTTCTTAAGTGATTATTTTAAGTCAGTTTTCAGAATATTACTCTACTCCACTTTTCTTCATATTTACTCATAATTATTATTTTTGATTATAATTAAAGAGGTCACAAAGCCATCTGATTTTCAAATGGTACACTATATTTACATACTTGTCTACTTTTGCTACTAATCACTAGTCGTCGCTCTATATATCAAATCATTACATTTATTAGATTTTCTTTAAGCTAATAAACATATTTCATTATATTTGTAATAAAATTGTGTAAAATTATACGTAAAAAGTATACTTTGTTCTTGTACACGTTTTATATAATTACATATCATTTATATATATTATCTTTAAATATATATATATATATATATATGTATATATAGTTAGATGTTTCATAACAAAGATTCTCGTAATTTCTTTAAACTTGTTAAATCTTGTATATATATAGTTATCAGCCTAACAAGTTTAAATAAATTACGAGAATCTTTGTTATGAAACATCAAATAAAATGAATACAATTTAAAATTAAACCTCAAAAATTTGCGAGCCAAAATATTTATTTTTCAATAAAACATTATACACCATTAGTATTATATCTAGTCTGTAGTTATCGGTGTTTGTTTTTGAATCCTTTAAATGGAATATAAAGTTTGCGACACCTATTATAGACTAGCAAGATAAATGAAATATAATGTTATATCGATCGGTTCTACAAGTTATAACATTACAAACGTAGCGTTTCATTTCTGTTACGTGTACAGTTTAGTTGACAATTTTGCATGACTTGGTTAATAAAATGTGACGCAAACACATAAAATACATACTGTAACTTTCCTAAATTTATATAAATTGTTTGTAATAGAACACTGTGTATTCTAGTGTTAGCTGAGTGATTCCATACTTTCTAGGCGACAAAACAACATAGAAAACGTCATAATCCCGTGTGCTAAACCAACCGCGTGTGTGTGAACTTATGTGAAGTTCATTGGAACTGATTCGAACATACTCATGCCAAGCTAGTGAAGGCCTCGTGATAAAAACAAAACGGTCCGCGGTTCGCGATTGCATCATCCGCCAAAAGACGCGTTTATTTCAAACTCGCACGCCGAGACGCTCAGTGTAAGTCGAAATTGGGTCACATCAAGAAGTCGAAACTATGCCGGGAACGTACGCGGCGGTCACCCACGTTCTCTTCGATCTCGATGGGCTATTAATAGGTACGTGTGTATCAAAATTTGCATCGCAGTACATTAGTGGCGCGACCGTGCTCAGATGCAAGAAGAAAATAACATGAACAGGAAACGCACTGACTTACAGACTCGGAACGATTCTATGAGAAGATCATCAGCGACATCGCGGGTCAATATGGCCAGGTGTACACGAAAGAAGTGCGTGCCAAAATCCTGGGCACACCGGAAATGATTACCAGTCAACTGGCCGTGGATCTTATGCATCTGCCTTTAACACCGGAAGAGTTTTGCATCAAAATGCGCAAGGGAGTTGAGGCTGAATTACAAGATCCTCCTTTGTTACCTGGTAAGGTTTATAATTTTTGTGGAAATATTGGTATTAGCTATTCTAACAATATTTGTATTTCCTAATACAGGAGCTGAAAGATTGATCAGGCACTTGGCCAAACATAAAATTCCTTTTGCTATGGCGACATCTGGAAGCAAGGAAGCCACGGAGATCAAACTGCAGCACGCTCCTGAATTGTTTGGTTTGTTTCACCACAAGGTCATGGGAAGCAGTGATCCAGAGGTGAAAAGAGGAAAACCACATCCAGATATTTTTCTGACTTGCGCATCGAGATTTCCTGACCCACCTAACGCGTCAAAAGTACATACATTTAATTGTTTTTCTTTATAACAAATCATTAACTTAACATTTTAGTGTTTAGTGTTTGAAGATGCTCCAAATGGAGTCAAAGCAGCTGTTGCAGCAGGGATGCAGGTTGTTATGGTTCCTTCAGCAGAAATAACCGAAGAATTGAAGGAAGGTGCAACTATAGTTTTACGGAGTTTGGAAGAGTTTCAACCAGAATTGTTTGGTTTGCCAGTTTTTGAATAACAGAAGTATCAGAATTACAATAGGTAAACATTAGCATTAATTTATTACTGTTATATGTGCGCATGGGCACGTGAAATATTTTATATCATGATAAAATGTGTTATAATATGTTTACAATTAGGAATTATGTTCACTACCTTCTTATCTAAATGTCACAACAAATCTTCGCCAAGCAAAATTTTCTAACCAAAAGTAAAACTATCAATTGGTTTAAAACTGAATGTAATCTGTATTTTCTTAAAAAAATAAATGTATTATATGTATTAAATGTGCTTGTAATTGTTCAGCTGTTCAGTAAAGTTTTCTATAATTACATTGTGGTAATACGGTAGGGAGCGGCGCTCGGCGTCGGGACGCCGAGTCGCATCTTCCCCGCTTTTCTCATTCACCACACGCCTAGCAGATGGAACCGCACGATAGAATCGCTTTTTGTCAGGGTGTTTGAAAATCCACCCCTTCGATGACGTCCGCATTATGAGAACGCCGCCCCGACCAATCGGCGCCCGCGCTATATTGACCATCTTCCTCACCCCGCATATGTGTGAACCGGCGGCGTCGCGACGCTCTAACATCGCGCGCGTGTGTCAGTGCAAAGGAGCAATACGCGCCGCATGCACACGTCGAATGCACCAAAAAAGTCGGTCGCGCGTTTGGTAAAGAAGTGTCATCGCGTTACCCCATCACATCTGATCGCCTCGCGATTTCCTGCTTCTAAAAAAAATCCCTTTCAATTTCAATCTTCCCGTGATTATAGATCTCCGGTACGTGTTCTGTGTTTCAGGTCAAAGTGTTGTTTTAATTCCTCGGAGTGTCCAAACGCGGTACATCATCGTTGTCGTCTTCATATTGTCGATACCGTCGTGTCCCAAATCGAAGCGGACGCGTTCGCGGTCAACAGAAACAGTGTCAACTTGTTGTAGTCGCCCAAAAACCCAAGTCGTCTCCCGTTTTCGATGCCAGTACGGAAGCAAGGTAAGTTATAAGCTGGGTTTAAATTTAGAATGGCATGCGATGGTGCAACGCGTGATCGTGAACGTTTCTTGCACGTGCTTACTTTTCGCATCGCATTGGTGGAGGGGCGAGATATACACTGCATCAATGCCATAAGGGTCGTACAGTTTTAGTTTGGCTGTACAGTCGTTCACCCTAGCACACTACTTTCATAACTTTGTATTGACCGTAACTGAACCCCGTGACAGCTATTTATACTACTAACTTTGAAGAAATACACACGTAATTCCTGTTAATATTAACATCGGAAGTGAACACTCAAGAACCTTGTGCGACCCTGCTCGAGCGGGTTCAACGAAACCTTTGTTGTTACTTCTTCCTATCAACATGCAATGCGCGGATTAACGACATGCCAACCTTGACGTCGACGTCGCGTCCTGCTTACCTTGCTTCTAATATGCTATTATGTAAACCTACCTTCAATGGCGCATACATTAATATTAAAGTTGCTTTACCTAAATCCACCTATACGCCGTACAGTCCTTTACCCTTCCAATACTCTTTGCCTACCAAGGCGTCAATGACGTGCTATTAGTAAAGGTTGTTTGCAATTTGTCACGGTTCAATATTTCGAGCTGTTGCGGGTTGTTGGTCTGTCTATATTGTGCAATCGTATGGCCTCGAAAGTAGAGCAGTCGTGTGTTAACCCACTGCCATCGAAACGGAACACAACCGTCACGTAAGGGAATGGATTTTGGGCACTGTGCCAAAACAGATTTTTGTATTCCAAACCAAACTAAGCCAACAGAAAATCAACTAAAATGTTCTACATTACATTACATTATATCATTATCTAATAAAAAAATAAATATCAATATTTAAAAAATATATGATTGATATTATTTGTTTTTTCCTTCTGAAATCATATTTTCCTCACTCAGCACAACTTTTTCCTGAGCCATATTTCTCAATCGGCTTTCGGATACTTCAACGTCAGCACACTTCTCTTCAGTTTACTCCACGATTTCTCGGATCTTTTCCTACCTTACCCAACTCAGGCGCTACTGATGACGATGGTACCCAATCCGGATTGCTTTACACTTCGTTCGTCTCATCGATGATTTACTCTCGTAACGTTATGAATGTTCGTTTTATTGCAAGCCGATCTAGCATTCATAACACGTGTTACTGGCGCTAATGTTTACTAAGCGTTATCCCAAGTTTCCTCAGAGTTTCCCCAACAAACACTGAGGACAAGTTAAATATGAATGCGGAAATCCCTTCGTCTTACAATTTTATCCAAAGGTTGACAAAAGAAAGAAAGTTGTTTGCGAAGTTTGTGATATTGTAAACCTATAATCAAGATATTATTAAAATTGTAGCTATATATAGCCAACAGTTGGAACAATAATGTGCAAGGAGGATTGCAACTCAAGTCTAAATTAGGTCGCATCCATTTGAATAGTAAATCACTCGTAATTTATGTTGGTGCAGTACATAACGCTTGATACAATCTTAATACGGTCAGTTGGATATTTTATATGTGACAGTACAAAACATTTTGAATATATAGAGATTATTAAAATGAAATTAACGCAAGGTCTTTAAGAGAAGCCTCATTCATTAATTAACATTATTTAAATTGGACCTTTATAGGCTTCGTCTGGTTTCGTATATATATATCCAAGATGTTGAATCCCTTTGGTTTGTGTGTCTGTGAAGGCAGCTCTTGCTTCCTTTACCAAGACCAGGTCTTGAGCTCATAAAACACATGATTGCGCGGGGACTCCTTGCTTTCTAGAGGCCGTGGCGGACGACGGCAACTAGTGAGTTACAGCCCCTGGAGTAATTTAGGGTCAGAGAGGAATCTTCCTTTTGGTTAATGAATTCCTGCGCTGAGCTATGTGGCAGCGTATTCAGATGAAGTAATATCATTAGAACAAGGCATTCGAAATCAAGCTTGAGTTATCAAATATTTGAGTATGCGATTTAAAATATGATGTTGGCGTTTGGTGACTAGACGTCCGTTATATAGAACAGTACCGAGTACCTTGAACTCTGGTTGGCTTCGATCTTTTCGCATTGGTGCTACGAACGAGCAGGGTGGTTACGTAAAACGTTCCTGTTTTCGTGGAATCAATAGTCTCGCTAGCGTTTTGATGTGGAATTGAATACTACACGAGTATAAATTATATTCCATTCAAATATTTTGTACAATAATCACTTTTGGGAGTAGTTGCAAACTCCAATTATTTGTTCCATATGGATGGTTTGACGTTGGATGATCTAATAAGTAAAGTCAAAGCTAATTAAACTATTTTGTGATTACTACGATTGCAAATGAACAGTTTTGAAAGGCTTTAAGTTTACACAAATAGGCTAATAACACAAAGGTTTAAACTCGACTGGTCATAATCCAGAGTGACCCACTTTCAAGGCGGTGAGCGGTGGAATCGACCGTTGGCAAACGTAGGATTCAGAATAATTCAATATGCAGATTGATTACGTTTGTAGAATTAATCTATATGTTGCTGTTACATTTAGCATATCAATGTAAATGTTAATAGTTTGAATTGTGGCAACTTTGTGCAATTGAGAATGACGTTTTAATTAAAATCTCTTTGTTATGATTTATGATATACGTCAATTTTCTGAATTTTACTATTAAAATTACAAATACTTGTTTATGATTTATTTATATTAAAGTAGAAAACTATCAAATTGTCAATTGTTTGGAAATTCTATCACAGAATATCAGTAACAAGATTTTGAGAAAAAAAATGAAAACACTCCGAGACTTTTCTTGGTGTCATTCTAAAACTCTAAAACTCGTTTACGTTATTTTCGATTTTCTCGCTTTACCATTCCGGAGTTTTGCTCATGTCGTCACATGAAAACGTTACGTCTTCAGGCATCAATTCCAATTCCACATCCCATTCTCAACGAAAGCTAAACGCCAGGTACTTTGCGGCAGTTTGAAGAAAACTTTATTTAACAAAATAGAATGTTAGCTGACAAGCGTTGAGCAATATAAAGCCACGACTGTGGCTTCAAGTACCAGGACGATTTTAGTTAGATGCAGAAATGCATGAAAACCGAATTGGATGCAAGGATGAGCTGAAAGCTGATGTGAAACGATAGATACCTTCGTTTTTAGTAGATGTATGTGTTACCAATGAGAATTGCAAGTGAACAAGTTGTAGTTAGTTATTATGTTCAGTTTAAATTGAGTCAGTTCTCAACCACCAGCTCTTTATCGCCGCCACTGCCGCTTTCACGAATAAAGTGTCATACAAACGCAACTTTGAATTCATTATTCGTACCGTATAATAAAATCAGCGGAAATTTACATCTAACACAAAGAGAAGTGTTAGTTGGAATATGTGTAATATGCAAAAAGTTTTTGACGTTATCATTTAAGGGATGAATAAACACAAAACATTGTAATCATTCGAACATTTAGTAAATATTTTGTAATTTTTTTAATTACGTATTTTATAAAATGTAATTTATTTTTTAAGGTTAAATTTACAATCTCTGAAATGTTTTGACATTTTGACATCCTTAATAGCCTGCTACAGTATAATAGAAACTGGGTAAAGTATTTGAGTAATCTCGCTTCGATTGTTCCTAACTTGGTTAACTTTTTTTTCATAAAAACCACTTTGTACAAAAAAAACGTTGTTGCTTTGTTTCTGTATGAGTATGCGTACAACAAGCGCAAACCTAGTTCGTTTTTAATGCTTCGCATAACAGAATTTTCCGTTGTTGCAAAATTCGTGATCGTGATAGATGGGCGCTCATATTTCAATCAAACGCGCTCTTGCTAGCACTGATTTTATTCGAATATTTCGCGCTACGAAACGAAGGAAAACGATTTCCATTTGGTGACGTTTACAAAGCCACTTGATGTAAACTTCAAGCGTAAATTAATTTTTGATTGCAAACAATTCACAAATACAAAATTCTAAAGAAAAATACCAAACTTTTTGTTTCTAAGGTTGATTATTATTTAAATTAATACTGTTGAACAGTATGCTAAAAACGAGACATCATTTCATCAACGAAAAATATTCTTATATCACGAAATTGCAGGATTACATGTCAAACGTGATGAACAATCTAAAACTCGCTGCGCTGCTAGCGTGCCCGCAAAATTATATTCTTGAATGAGCAAAAATGAAGAATCCGGGACGAAGGGCTTTTAAAGAGAAGCCGAGATGAAGATATTATGTGCTGAAACGTGCGGCGTGGAGCTGAGCTAAAGACTATAAGTAGATTAAACGAGACTGTGGCATTAAGAAGCGACCGAGGGGCATTGTTATAATGCTGGCGGACGTAAAACAAAAGATAGGACACGATGAAGATGAAACACATTAAGAAAAATTACCAATAAAAAATATACTCACTTTTTTGAAGATGCAAGTTATATAAGTCAATTAGGCACACATTTTACGGACTGTAATCAATTTTAATTTTTATTAATTGACAAAAATTTAACAATTGCCATAAAATTTAAGCTTTTATAATACTAACTTTATAAATTATTAGGACATTTAGTTAGATCTGGTTAATAGTAAGTTTATGTTGGCAAAAGCTCCTTTCCTATTCTTCGAAATTCATCCCTTCTTTTCGTTTTTTTAATCTTAGTATGAAACTAAACTGTGAATCTGTTATATATTCCAACTTTTAATAATTCCGCAAAAAATTTAATTCTTCATAAGTTTTAAATAAATTAAAAACTTTTGCAATTTGTATATTTTTGAAAAATAAATATTTTACTAAATACTAAAATTCTAGAGTGGTTTATGTAGTTAATCGTCATTAGTTTAGAACTGTATAACAAAAGAATATACAACAAGAAAACAAATTTCCTTCGTCCATTACGCCATCATCATCATTATTCGTTGCGTCTCGAGCTGTATTCAGGATGAAATGAAACGGAATTTGTAGCGTGTACAAACTGGCAACTATCTTACATTTACAGGATGTGCATAAAACGTGCATAAAGTGAAATGTTCCAAATAGAATGGTACCATTTTAAATAATAGAAGAAAGAATGAAAACAATACAAAAACTGAATACTTTCATTCCAAAAACTAAAAAAATAAATTTTAATTTTTACAACGCTACAATATTTTTTAAAACCTACCAGCATAATTAAAAAAAAACTGTATACGTTATATACATATTACAATTTTTTTCGCAGTGTTTACGTATTTAAATATACAGTTAATGTTTGCACCATTTTTACAAAGTGTCGACAGCATTTGTTCGTGCACTGACGATAAAACAAGAACTTTTCAATTATATTCAAGATAAATTACCGTTTTTTGTTTTGTTTTTACTTAAAAAGTTTTTTTCATATACTGAATTTAATACTGAGCTGCAGTTTGTAATTGCCACACTCGGTTTGTTGGTAGATAATTGCAATGATCACTTTAATTCAGTTCGGTGTGATGGTTAGAATTTACCAACGTCCGTCAGTGGTGTGATTTGATTTGGATATTGGAAATTGCAGTCGCAATTCGGGCGTGAATTTTCCAGCGAAAACAACGTTACTTCATTGGTTTGATGAGTAATTAATGAAACGGCATAGAACAATTTAATCAAACCGGAAAAGTTTGCACGCCTTGGTTGTCGCGGTGATAAAACTTTTCAACCGCTGTGATGATGAACGTCATTTAATAATGGACGCGCGTTTTCCGGTTGATTAATCAGCAATTTCAACTGTACGAAATTTTCTTTTATTTTTTCATTACTAAGATTTAGAAGAAGCAGACAGTCTATTAAGTAAAGACAGGATTTTCCGCTTGTGTAAATTTTTAGCGTTTTTTTAAATTTAAAATTGTTGTTTTTTATTGATCGATTAAATTACGAGCTTTTTGATTATTTTCAAATTTTCAGTCCAGCGGCGTCAAGCCGATTTGTTAGTGGAGCACTAAATAATTAATGCGATTAACTACCGGTTTGGTGATGACTTTCAATTTAAACTTTACGCACTGTCATTTGCAGTTTAATCCAATTTGTGTGATATTTGTGTTTCTGTCTGTTATTTTTCACTTTTAAATTTTAATAACAACATTTTATAATTCACATCATTTTGGTTATTGTATTTATCAACGATTTTGTTCATTAATCTTGTAGGCAATATGTACACCTATTGGCGTTATGGTCTTTGCTATTTCCGGCAATTGGTGATGCCGATGGTGCAAGAGCAAACAATGCGGGCGCGTTCGACATTACGGCGCAGAGGAGTATTTCGCGCCGTTCCACGGAAGCTTATGGTGAAAATGGGAAATAGAAACCGATTGAAAATGTTATTTTTTCTCATTCAATTAACTACACAAACAACCATTTACAAAATGTGTTTTTAAAACGATGTACAATAGACATATTACCAATACTTCACAAGAAATATATTTACTTTAGATTTTTTTAGATTTTATTGAAACTACACTTAAATTTTTTACCCCAAACTTTTTAAACATTTTATAAAAGAAAAAAACTTTAAAGTAACTTGTAATGTTACAAAGTGTGCTATTAATATGATAGTTTATAGTCGATAAAAGCTCGGTAAACGCAAATGTCATCGATAAAATGTCATGTTATCAATCTCTGTTAGAAACAGTAACAACAATTACTGTTGCTTTTATTAGACTTTTTATTGCAATAATACTTATAGTCTTATACAGTCTTGTTATTCGGGATTTTAGTTGTTTGTATTATATTTCTACCTTTTGTCTTCTAATGTCGTGCACACAGGTCAAATCGATCAAGCCACTCCAAGTCGTTTTCGACGACAAGCGCGACGTGCCACAGCGGAGAAGAGATGTTACGGCTAACTCTCGTTGAGAGTGGCTGGAGGCGGCGTGATTGGCGAAAGTCGGAATGGGGATGTGGATTGTATTTCAGGTCGGCACGATTCACGTCGATTGTCGATCGACGAATGATGGTTTGCTCTCTGCTTCGACTTTAACCGAATTTGTGTGTGCAGTAAACCGTTAGGGTGATAGAGAATAGAGAAGAGTATCGTTTGCTGAAAAGCCACTCAAACCATCGTAGTAGTATTAATCTTCGGTTGACCCACACCCATGTCAATGTCCGAAACTATGGAAATTTTAAGTATAAAAATAAATTTATTTAGTATGGAGATTTTTTAATATCTTTCTTAGGCTTTTAGTGGATAAAAGATAAAAGTAAACACACAACGCACTCGTTAGTGCTTAAGATAGTGTTGTGGTGAGCACTTAAAACGATGAACTTTTTAATGAACACTATTGTTTGAAGAGATGTGCTTCTCATTGCGAGTAAATCCGTCTAGCACTTGAAAGAACGCTTTACTATTTGAACAACAATAACAAGACATATTTCTTAGTTTATCTCAGGTACATTTATTGTACATGATAGGTGTTTTTTTTAATCCAAAACTTTTTTTCTTTTGTTTACGTTTTCAGGTTTATGATTAAAAATACTAAAAATTTATTCAACAAACAATGCGATTTGATTATATTTTTTTAATAAAAAAAAAAAGAAAAACGTATGCTGTAATGCAATAAAGCCTTTTTTGCAAATACCTAGTGCAAATTAATTACGGTATTTTCCACTTTCCTACAACTTTTCCACCCTGAACTAAAGCAGCCAATGAGATGTCTGAGAAGAAAATTGGAGTAAAGTTTGCATCCTTTTGCACATTTAGAATCAAGTTGTTTAGCTTCTTTTTCCTAGTTTCCTTCTTTCATTAGGTATAGATACTACGTGCTTACTAAGAGAAAGTTGTTCTCCTTTTTTATAGCAAATAACTTGGAATAAAATAATTTAAATTAGATGATTTTCTTTGATCTAAGTACATTTTGCAATATTACCTTTTTATATCTACATTTCCTGCAATTATTACAATAAAAAGTGCTTTTATTATTTCATAGAGCACGAAGTATTACCACTTACTAGGAACAAAATCAGCGTCTATAATTCCAATCTTATAGAAAGTTTCTTTCGCCCCAAACGCCCCAAGGGCGTTGTAAACTTTTCCAACAAGTCTGCAAATCAATCCCTCTGAACAAAATACAACAGAAAGTGCAAAGCCAAAACCAATATAAACCCTGCTAAGAAATCTTCTACTACTCAGACAGAACAGCGTAAACAATAAAACAGAATATACAAAGCTTGGAGGGACATATCTATATTATGTGTCGTTGTCCTTCGATTTTAAGGTCAATCGTGGATTGTGAGGTCAACCGGAATTCCATAAAACCCAGAAACGGAATTGCGAATAAAGGTTATTTTGTTAAATTAAAAAAGACCAACATAAATTTGTAAATTTATATTTCTGAGCAATATTCCGTTGAATTTCTTTGCATATATAAATATATGAAATATATTTTCTATCTATTCCAGTATTGGCTTTTTATTTGATAACTTTTTTATAAGAAACAAATTAAATATAAAAGCAATTTCTATCCAGAAAGTACGTACGGGCACACATTCCGTAGTAAATTCGTCTCTTGATCTTAGACTTTAGTTTGGTATTTCATCAAATAAGTTTACCCCGGGCTGTCATTTTAACTACACGTACTTGTAATATTTTCCATGCTCGACGTTTGTGTCGGAGGGCGAGCATTCGCTGCGGAATTAAATAAAATTATCTTCCGACAGGCGCGAGATTCATGGCATGTGCGCGCTGATGGTAACTTTTGGTGCGCAGAAGGCCTTGTTGGCCATGCAAGAAGTTTACTCGGCAACTTGGGTGAAAATGTTTCATCTGAAGCGCGGGACGTTAATTTTGAATGGAATTTATGTATGGCATGTGACGGCTGCTAAACAACTACTTTCTCCAAGGGTTGAAAAGTTAAAGGTGGTAACCCAATTCAATTTACTCAACAATAAAACTTAAAAGAACAATTTTTAAGGTTTTCGGTAAATATTGTTGCATTCAGTTATTTTTTTATTGAAAAAAATTATTTCTGAATGTTGCAGGAATGTTATTTGTAAAAACCTTCACATACCAAAATATCGCAATATATCTTTTCAATCTTTGTAATAATATATGAAAAATAGTGCACTTTGATAACATAGGTATGATGTATACATAGGTCAATATTTGTACTTGGTGGATTTCTATTGGTTGCTAACCTGGTTCATCCTAAAGTCCTGTAAAGACTCGCCAGTTCTAAACCCCTAACACGACAGGCGTTGTTAGTACGCGTCGTTGTCGATGTCCTCAAAAGCGTTGAAACGAAGCTGAGTGTTGCGTAAAGTTTGGTAGAGGGCGGCGAAGAAGTAATGTTGCACGTGCATACTGAAGGAAACGAGCAGAGCGCCGAAGCAGGATCGATCCCTCTCCGCGTCGTCCTGACGCGACCGCGGCCACCCGCGCTGCAAAGCGGCTACAGTAGACCAGGCGGGAGCGCCTCGGCAATGCGGACCCAGTCCTCGCCTGGCGCGAGTTCTTCGGCGCGAGTTTTCACCGCACCGGCCGTTGAACGTGTGGTTCGCGTCATGAACCAAGACTACTCGCATCCCTCCACCTACTTTCATTCACGTCTATACAAAGTCACAGGTACATACAACAATACAAAAAAGGATTTGCAAAATCACACTAACTGTTTGTTTTTTTTAATGTGATCAAAGTGTTAAGTGTCAATTAAAAAAAAATTGTTACAAGTTAAAAAAAAAGATTGTGCTGGCGTGCCAACTCAAAGAAGTTATTTCAAAGCTATGTGTAGTTCCAAACTAAACCTTGTGGGATTTACTCATCGTCCATCTAAAGTTTCTATTGGATTTAACACCTTCTGGCCGTGTCAAATGGCTTTTCTTTACGTTTGGACAACTTTCACACTGTTGTTGGACGTTACTCTGTTGGGAAAGTGTAAATCGTTTCCAGCATCTGCTCTTGTTACGTCTCAGCGCGGGCAAGAAATAAGGTTACAAATTGTCACACTCGGTTGCAAACGTTTCAATCGTTTGCGTTGTGAAACGTTTTTATTGTTGGTTTATTAACATTCGCAGCTGGTTGGCGTACTTGCGTTCAACTTCAACACTTCAATTGTGGATGTCGGGTGCGATGATGATGATGATGACGATAGAGTAGGATTTGTGGCCTAATGGGCAAAGTTAGTTTGTGCAAGAATCGATAAGGCGACTGTATAAACTTGTGTGCCGTTGGAAAATACGAGTTTGTTTTAGCGGCGCGCTGTGGTGGAGGCGCTGGGAATGCGGATGAAGAAAGCGGGATTATATAAATTTACTAATATGCTGGCCGTATGGCAAAGCATAAACCTAAAACTTTGGCATTTTGTCATAATCGATGCTGCACGCGAGCAAAAACTTAGCTTTTTGGCTGCAAACAAAAACAAAGGGGAAATTATACAAACAAACCAACATAACCTAGCCAAACAGAATAATATTCTCTTAAATGAATAAACACTAAAATGAACCAAATTACAATATTTTTATCAAATATTTTAATTTTGTATTATATAAAATAATTCATAACTTGATATTGTTTAGAGCTCATTGTGAAAGTAGTTAACTTTTACGTTTGTTTAGCTTTACTTTGTCAGAAATAAAAGTTTGGATAAGAAAAACGGACACAGCCGCAACGATATAAATAAATGTCTTTATTATTCGCATTTGGAAACATTCGTGATCAAATTAGAGGGCGATATCAATGCGAAGAACGCGCACAGCTTGAGGCAACCAGCCTGCTGCTGTGGCGTTACGTTACGTCATGAAAGTGAATTTATGCAGGCGAGCTTTCCCTCCATTTTCAACAGTAATACGACCACCGGTGGTACCGGCAGATCCGCTACCTCCGGAATAAAGAATTTATGTTATGGCAGTCCATGTTATTTATAAAATATTCCAAAGAAAAAAAATTAAGTTACTAACTTTATACTTTAATTAAAGCCAAATATTCAGAATAACTTTAAAACCAAATAATATTTTCCTTTTATTTATAAAAATTTGTAACACCCTGGTTTAGGTTAATTAGACTTTTAAAGTTATCCGCATTTTTAACAAGACAATGAAACACTTTGTATTGCAAATTCTACATCCGGGTTTTCCATTTTTTCAAAACGACTGAATAAGTATTCTTCTCACAGTAGGGCACATTCATAAAATTCATCATTTAATACGTTTTTCCCTACCGACCACTTTTTCTTTCTATGCTGGTCGGTTTTTTTTTGTACAAAACCGTCGGGTCCTTATATCCCATCGGTTTGGTTAACGCCGCTGTGATATTTATGATTTTTATTTTTTTGTTTGGCAACATTTATGAAACGTTACACAAAGGATACCTTCGGAAGTGATGGGTAAAACATACAAATACCATTATTTCAAATCCCAAGATAATTTTACAAAGGAATATTGTACTTTAAAGTTAAAAAAAACTGAAATTTAATTTAGAAATAAAATAAAATTGGATTTTTTGAGTAGTACGTCATTACTAATTATTATTTTGTTATTTTTATTGTTAGCAACACATGTTACGTCTGCAATATTTTATATTCCCATTCGGAGACAATTCAGGCACAAATGTTGCTATCGCATCTTGCAACGTGTTTACATTATTTGTCGCCGTTCCTGGTTTTCTTGCCTGTTGGTATCCAAAGTCAGCCACGTCGTTTATCAACGAACGTGTTTGCGTCACGTGCATCCCCGAGTGCGTGAAATAATTTAAATAATCGATCATTTCTTAGCAGCGCGTTGAATGTCGCACTGCGTGTAACGTTAAAAGTGGAAAATGGAAAGCAAGAAAACACCGAGGAAATCAGCATGCACGCACGCACCTGTTTTGCTAGTATTTTCTTATCATTTGAACGAAATGCAGAAACGGCGAGGCAGCAATAAGTAGCGGCGAAAGTGAAAGAAAGACGCATTAGACGAAGGGCTGCCAGGCGGAAAAAGGAAAAATTGGACGGCGTGATGGTGCTCCGGAAAAGCTTGCGCAGTCGAGCGTAAAGCACGACATTGAGGAAGTCAAAAGTTTCAAGCTTTTTAAATTGAACAGCGTGTAAGAAAGAAAAATCAAGTAAACCTCTTTACAAAAGAAAAACAAACATAAACACTGTTGCTAATATATTATAATAATTATTTATCTATATTTTATATTATATTAAATATATAATTAATTGTAATTAAAGTTTTAAGTAGTTACGCTATCTGAAGCTTATTTTTTGAATAAGAAAAGTTGCAATTGAAAAATTCTATTTTATGACATTTTTATATTTTTTTACTTATAGCTGTCTAAAAGCTGTCTGCGGTAACAGGAAAACTCTTTCCCGATGGTATCATAACTTTGACGTTTGTAATGCTGAAGTACACTCAACCTATTTATTTTTTGCGCATCATTCTCAAAAACATCGTTGGTTTTCACTTTTTTGCGTTTAAAAGTTTAATGCGATTTTTTCGCCTCTCTTGATTCTTTTCGCATTCCTGTCTTTATTATTCATTCAATGCGCAGTGTAATTGATCCAACTAGAAAACTTCTTTAGATTATACACAAACAAAACGTATAACTTTGAACTCAAAACACTTTAAAAATAAATATAATAGAAGAAGTACACTTTTTATTATTCAACTTTCTAGAATTAAATTTGTAGTCTTGGTATGTTGCCAAAAAGTCTTACAAATTATGGACGATTTATTAGGTCTTCTCCGGAGGTCAAAAGCTAATTACGTAAGTTAATTAGATCCAACAAAGTATACTTTGTTTGCTTTAAATTACACAACTTTATATTATGTTTAAATTAAAAATTAAAAAGATGTATAGCATTGTAGATATTTTATTATTCTATATTGGAATTTAGAAAATCACGTTGTTGAAATATTTGAGTTACACACTGGTATACTATGGTATTCTGCTGAGTTTGTTAACGTAGTTGTTTTAACTGCAGCAGTGTGGTATTTCGGTTCGCAGGAAGAGTTAAGCGGAAAAGCCAAAAAGCGGATGGAACGTAGCGTAGTTTCACGGTTTCCTGCTTGCCACACGTACGAAAACAAAGTCTAAATAGTGTTTCACGGTGTCGTGCACAGCGCATAACCGAGACTTCGACACAATAAGACACAACAAGAACTGAGAGTACAACAAGGAGGAAAAATTGCGTGATTAATTAATTTTGGTTCTTTGTGTTTGTGGTTGAAAGAAAAAAGAATTGTCAAAACCATTTCATACCCCAGCACTTAGTTGTATTATAATTTAAGCATTGCATTTTCTTTTGAAAAAAAAAAACTACGAAAAATGCATCTTGCTTGCTAAATCCTGCAGGTGTATTTTATACAAAGATTGTTTACGTAACGTTTAAGAGTCGTTTAGTTTTACAAAGCAATGCCGACGAATTTCAAACGCTTTATATCTCAGGACCTAGGTAAATATTTGCATTAAAAACTTGAAAGCAGCTTTGGCAGCGAGGTTGCGACGTTGCAAAGTCCAGTCGCGGCTCTGCAGCTTTAATATATGTTGTCGTATTCCTGTTTTTTACCAACCAACAATTTCAACATCGACGGATCAATGTTTAAAAACCGCGTTGAAAATCAAATAAATTTACATTCAACACAGCTTTAATTATTTTTGATTAAAGTTATGTACGTACTTTGTTTGTGCATATATATTATTATATCCATGATAATTTGCTATATATTGAACACTAAACATTGTAGTATAGCAAGAATACAATGAAACAGTAGATGGTTGATGGTTTGTCATGATCCAACCAATTTCGTAAATGTATAATCACCGACGCGGGCGGTCGTCGGCCGATGATTAATCAACAGGGCGTTAAATAATCAATTAAGCAACGTGCACCGAGTGCTTGACGCGTCTAGCAGGCAGCAGCCCGCATATGCTCCACTACGCTGTGAACGCAAGTGAATAATGGTCGATTGGTGCTCGGCTCTTGCACTTATATACTCACATGCTTTCGCATTACCTAGAGTTCCCGGCGCCTCCACGCCCATCTACCGACAGATTTTCACGCTGTGCATTATACGCTTTATGGCAAACTGTGCAAATTTCCCAGTGCAACGTACTAAAAATTCCTTTGAAGACTGCGTTCAATAGATCATTGGCTTGGTAATATAATACATCAATTAAGCACTCCATTGTTGCTTGTGACAAATAAAAGCATTCCCGTGTCAATGGCTTATAAATCTCAACAGTTTGACATTGAAAATGAACAAAAACAATGAAAATCCACAATATATATCGGGTTTACCATCTAAAACTTTATAATATATAACAAATAAATAAATAGTTTGTTAAAAATAAAAGTTATGAATAAGATTTATTTTAAGTTACTTTATTTGCACAAAATGCATTTTTTAATTTAATTACATTTCAGTTCTTGAAATGAAAATTCTTGGACGTTAAAAGTTCCACAATAGGATTTTTTTTTACTAGACTATTTTTCTACACCAAGCTGCTATTTTCCACTGCTTGGTCGCATGAAAGGACTTTGTGCACACGCGAAGAATAAAATTGGAACCCTTTATTGTCCTTTATTCTATATATTCTTAATGCATAACACTTGTTTGTGGTCTTTGGGTGTTTAGAGGCTGCGAATAGCGAATCAGCGCATACGACACAAGGACGTAATGGGGTGGCATGCGTATTGTACATTTGCGCGCACCGCCTGCAAACCGCAGGGGCCGTTATTGCTCGCATAAATTGTAGATAAAAAAGGAACGTGTTTTGTTTGCCAGTTCTTAGCCATACATTAAGCTTCAACCATAATATTCAAGCATGAGTATTAGTCTTGCTATTCTTGAGGTCAAAAAATCCTTAGAAACTTTATTTAAGTATAAATACACATAAATCAATACATACACACAAAATAATTAATATTAAGTTTTTTTTATTCATTGTAAACGTAAAAGTTTAAACAGTTTTCTTAATTTATGTTACATAAAAACAGAGTTATTTTTTTAATGTCACAAATTGTTTTTACAAGAAAGAATATTGGATATGACTAATGTTACGACTTCCGTTTTTTATTACCATTGGAATTTCCCAATGCAGGAATTCTGCAGTATTACACAGAATTTTACACACGCCATTGAAGTTCTGAAATAATGGCTGGTTGGCTCTTTTGCACTGTAAAGCATCAATCATAGAGTCGTAGAAACCCAAACCCAATTTTTTTTGGAAAATTTTTTGTTGCATATACTCGTCGATGGTATACACCAACAGACTAAAGTAATAGCGTTGAGATAAAAAAAAAACATTGAAGTAAGAACTAGTAATGGGAAAAATACTTAAATGGAAAAGCGGTATATCAGCAAATAGAAAACGTATATGATGACTACCGGTAAGGGAATGTTAGCTGTAGGAGTACATGTGTCAAAATACGTGTGTGTGTGCGATTGGCTGCGATGATATGAGAATGTAAGTACCTTGATACTGCCGGTTTCTTGTTGATGGAATGAAAATTGGACTTGAGGCTCTGAAAATGGAAGTTACGTCGAGCGCAAAGAAACGAGCGGAAATACGAAAGCAAACGCGGAAGTATGCGAACGTAAGATTGGTCATAAAGGTACCGGAAAACAGTTTTATTGCTAGTTATAGAACGATTACCAATAATGGCAGATCTTTTTGTTGAAAAATTGAACTCAAGCATATTACAATTCAACTTATTGTGATATTAATTTAAAAAAAAAGGAAAAAAATTATAAACAACAAAATAAAGTTCATTTTTAGTATATTAATTATTTGTTGAAAAGATTCGACAAGAAAACGGTATGCATTAATATCTGTAATTTAATATTAAAACATTTCAGTGCACTATTTACATCGTAAATCCACGTTTGTGTTTACCCGGCGCCTCCACCTTTCCTCGCTTGCTTTTATGTGGCCATTAGCCTCTTTTTTCTTACCATCCGCCAGCGTATTCTTTCCGGGGACTGTTTTTGTATGCATTGTGTTCGTTTCTTCTCATTGCGTTATTCTTAGTCCGTGTCTCTTTGTTTGCGATTTATTTCATGTCTATCCATTGCAATATTACGCTGTCAACTAAGAACAACAAAAAATCAACCGGTATTGTAAAAAATTACATTGTGATTACTTCTGTTAAACTTGAATATACTTATGTTTAATCAAAATATTATTTGTTGGTAGAATTTGAGGTCAAAGACCTTTAGAAGCGTAGATATGAATAACCGCAGAATGGTTTTTAACATTTCCTTACAATTATTCATAGTCGAGTATCTTGATTGAATAAAATATAAAACACACATTTCAATGCATTAAACTTTTCATATTTGCATTGCACTCACGTTTATGCAAGTGCACATTTTCCGGCGCCATGCTAACATACTACGTGACATGTGGCGAGGCGGATCGCCGCCGTCGACGACGCCATCAACTTTTCTCAACACCAGCTTCTAGATGCTGATAAGCGCTTTGATATACTATGTTTTGTTATTTTCTACGCAGTAACGTCATAAATCTATGCATTAAAGTATTATCGCTATAACTTTGTTTTTTATATTTTTACACAAAAAAAACTAAAAAAATATATGGTCATTTTGTGTTTGTTAATGAATGTAATTAGTAATTAAAATTGTTTTGGAATTAATATCTTTATTGCAACAAAATATCTATATCAAACCAGTTCGGTTAATTATTATTGGTTGTAGACTAATTGGATATTGAAACGAATCATTATCCTCCATTATAAACGTTAATTGATTTAATTATCAAATTTTGACATTATCAACGCAATATTTTGTATATGACGTTAAATCAATAACAATTACACTTGTCGTTTTTTTTGTAAATTGGGAACAAACACAAAATAAATTATGATTATTTAAATTTTAATTTTTCCATTTCCATGTTTTATTTTATATATTTCTTGTTATTTTGTGTTATTGTCTGGCACGCATTGTTAGATACAAGACAGGCGTTTCTGGAGGCGGTGGTTGTTTATATTCGTCGAGGCGGATGCAAGAAAAATAGAATAATGTCTACACAGTCTACACACATGAATGGGATTACAAAAAATGTAACATTTTAAGGCAAAAATGATGACAATGCGGCAGAAAGCTTTGCTTCCACTCTTTGCTAGATGTTAGTAGATGAAAAGGACAGTAGGGACAAAATGAAGATGACATTTGAAAGAATGTGCGTTCCTTTGTGAGAACGAAAAATTTCAAGAAGAAAGGAATGTGCTGAATGTGGTCGCAAATAAAGTATTTGCATAATTTTGTTTGAAGGTTTAGTTTATTATATTATAACAAAAACTAGTTCTCAAAGAATTTATTTTAATATTCCCTTTAGTTTACCTTTAAAGGCATTTGTTTGTTTAGTTTTTGAGTCTCTTGAAATTGGTGTTTATTCTTTTTTCATTGCATTCAGATGTTTTTGAAATCATCACATTTTTAATATAAATATGAATACATTGAATACATTAGATTGTTGCATAAGTTAATTTCAATATGTCTGACTATCGTTTGATGTTATAGAATATGCACACAATTGTCGTTGTCCTCCCTTGTACGCTACATTTGCAGAATAGAAGCGCACATGAATTACATTCATGTGCGCACGTTGGCTTTCCATATCTCATTCACGCAAGCATTGTGTCGTTGTGCTTATTCAGACACAGCGCATGTAACGTGCGACGTGTTAACACAATGAGCTGAAAAGGACTGCGACGTGTCTGCCCGGTCCATTCGTCACTATCACGTCTCAAAGTAGTAGCCGTCAGCTTTCAGTTTCAATTTTATGTTCTCCGCAAGCAAATTTCACACTTCTCAACAAATTTATCAAGATTTTAGGGTTTGCTTGTTAAATATTAGTGAAATACAAGTATAGATTTACTCCGAGTAATGATCTGGTTACTTGAAATGTCCGACTACAATGATTAACAAGCAGTAATCATTTTATGCTAGCAAGTTTCGTCTATAATCTTTTGTTTATTAGCAAATGGTGCACAAGGAATGTTGGAAACTGTTGATTGGGTATCTATTACTTGTTTGTAACGTTGCCGGTTTTAGACTTTGTGGTTGAGGAACTGAAATGGTTTCAATTTCAAGAATACTTCACAAGTTTCGACGTGCTGCTGCGCAAGTTTTTGATTATCTATAGACTGATATTTCAATACTATCCTAATTAGAATGCAACCAATCCAAAAATTAACTTTTAATTAATTTTAATAAATTTAATTTTAATTTAATTTAAAATTTTAATTTAATAAAATGTAAAGTTTTAATAATAATTCTGTTAGTTTAGATTTAACAAAATTAATCACGCGGTACTAAACTATAAAATTAAAACTGATTGAAGTATCCAATACGGAATTATCACTAATGAGATTTGGCTGTGAATTGTGTTTGTTGCCTTTAGTTATCAATACCTAACACAATGTTTGTACTATACCTAGAAGCAATCTAGAAGATTATAGTGTTGAATTGCTGCACACAACTGCAGTGCGGATGTAAACGTGCACTGGGGGAGGCGCCGGGCAGTCAGATATTTAATCCTCGAACGCATCGGCTAGCGTTGAACCTATCGAACTCGTCGAACCTGAACGTTTTGATAAAACCAGCATCTACTGTAGCAAGGACAAAAACATAAATCATAATTAATCAGCTTTTGCAATCGTTTTAATCGGATTTGGATTATTCCACTCGTTGGAGTTTTACAATAAATACTAGTTTATAAATTTTTTTTTAAAAAGCTTTGTAAGTAGCTTTTGTTATTTACGTATGCTTTAAATAATTTTACAAATGTTATAATTTGTTACCTAAAAACGTTTAATTCAAAAATTCAACAAACTCTCGTAAAGATTTCAAGTTAAAATTATTTTGCTACAATAACAAGTTTTACTTGTAAAGGCGCAATTGCAGCGTAAAATTAATCAAAACTTGTAACGATGCGTACAATAAAGTTGACTTTGATTAATTGTTGTGGTGTTGTAATTAAAATTTACATGAAACTATGTTCTAGATAACAAGGTACATGTTCAGACTTATTGTTTGTTATAATTTAAATTGAACATCCCCTTTTTTTGCAATACAATTTTTTTTAAATAAAAATAGATACTAAAAATGTTTTTAGTCATTAATTTAGTTCCTAATTTTTTTATTTTTAATAAAATGATAAAGCAATTTTCTCATTTCTCAAACAGTAACAGTTAACGACCTGCTAAGTTAAACAAAAAGTGACGTAACAAAAAGAAGGAAATAGAACCCGCGTCAAGTCTAAGACTTAACGTTGTCATAGATAAATGGTGCGCATGAATTTCACACCCTTTCTGTGGAACACTTATGGTTTCTTTAGTTTTAGTGTCTTTTATATAAATTTCTGAAATCTCAAATCTAGAATACGACAGTATCTTGATTTATTTTGATTTCTTTTTTGGTAAAGTTGGTTTTAAAGTTGAGGAGTTGCAACTGACTGACTTTAGTGGTAACGAGGACAAATAGCAGTTAATAAATTATATGCTAAGATGGCGGTGGAATTGCAGATCTGCGCTGTGGTTTGACTTGTCTTCTTCGTCTGCTTCGAGTTATTCCTCTTATATGCACACTCAACCACTCAATTTTATTGCAGCGCAAAGTATTTTGTCCTTTGTGCGATTACTCTTGATTCATTTCTTTCATTCTTTCTCACTTGCAAAAGAACGTCAAGTTTATAGGCTTCTTGCAAAGTGATTGTTACACTTAAAGTATGTGCAGTATAAATTATAATTTCTAATGCGGTATTTTAATGTTTATAGAAGCCCATCGGGCTTTGGAGCTGCTGGAAGACTATCATTCGAAGCTTATTAAACCACAAGATAAACAACTGCGGCTTGCCATTGAACGGGTCATCAAGATCTTCAAGTCAAGGCTGTTTCAGGCCCTATTAGGTAAGTTACACTAACATACAACTGAATAATACATTTTAAATATATATAATTGATTGTTATTTAATAATAATTGAAATAAATGATGCGTAGATTTGTATTTTCTGATTGTGTTTTGATTGGAATGCGGGTTTGTATCGATTTTGTCGACAATGACAAATTGCGAGGCATGTACGGGTATAAAGCGGATGATTTATTCCATTTGAAGTTTATGTAATTACATACCTCTATTTTAATTATTTAAATTGATAGTTAAATTGCATATATATCAGTTTACAAGTTAAATAAATATAGACAATTTTAGAAAATAATAAATATTTTATCAAACGGAATAAATGCTTTCAACCACTCTAGAAACCAAAAGAAGACAAAAAAAATTAAAAAAACAGTTCTTTGAATTTATTCTACATATTACTGACTGCTACCAATAATTTTTTAACATAATTTAATTCAAAATGGCGGCTGCACAGCGATTTTTTACTCCTAAATTTATGAAAAATTTTAATTTAAAAATAAAGTAAATACTAAACAAATTGATTTATATTGTAGGTACGTATTGATTAATTAAGTTTTGTTATTATGCTCCATGCCAGTTAATTAATTACATTCCTACTTTATCCGTCTTTTGCATCAGAAACTAGCGTAATTTTAATTAATTGAATTGCTTCGTTCCGGATGCGTTCGTTTACTCGGAATAAAAAATTTGTGAAACCACCATAATAAAAAAAACTTGCCACCAAAGTACTAATAATGGTGATTTTTAAAAATTTTCTTCGTTTTTTACCTAAAACTTTAGATAACTTTTGTTCAAATAAGCCATAAATAAACAAAATAATTTATTTTTGTTTTCAATTAGTTACTTGTTTATTTAAACTCCAAACTAATAAATTACTAATTAGTTAAATAGTGATTTTAATTTTATAATAAAATAAAATATTTTACCTGTTACCATTATGTTTGTAATAAGTGCATAATTAATAAATTAATATACCGCTTTTCATTGGCATCAAATAACGAACTTGTTTATCGTTGCTTTTCTTCGCTAGTTTTCCGAGTGAACGCTGCGTAGCACAGCAAAGTACGACCAAGAAGTTCGAAGTATCTAAACATAATAATTTATAAAACATAAATTGAGAGCGAAGAATGCAATAGTGTTGTCGAGAATGCAATTTTCCGGTGTGAAGAACGCTCGAAACTTAAAGTGGATGTGAATAATTTAAGTGACTATATAAAGAAAGTCGCTTTAATGTTTGACACATCAACAAACTTATACAAGTGGCAAAAATAAATCATCTAATATTTAAAGTTTTGCGTACATTCAATTTGATATAAAAGCACTTTTTGTTTGGTAAGTACATATTTGGTTTGGATGCACTTACTGCGGCAAAAGTAACCAACGACAGGATAAACAAATTTCCTGCATAAATTCGAATCGGTACTTGAACTCGAGTCATCAAGATCAATAGTTTCTTTCTGTATGCCACGCTGGAGCGGTACCAATCCGAGTTGTATATCGACGAGCAAATATCAGAGCTCTGTAACATATTTACAATTATAATCGAGTACAGAACAGAAATTAGGTTTGTTTTGTTTGTTATGCTTTATTGTTGTGTTTCAGTTAACGCGAATGTAAACAACTCGACTACTAACAAACTAAACAAAAGTTGCAGAGTACAAAAACGTACATTTATATGTTTTTTTTTATTTATCTAATTTTATAGATGTACTACACAAATACAATTTTTAAAATGTTTGTTTTTATATTTGTTAAATTACAAATAAAATATATACTAACCTTTAAAATGATTTCGTTTCCAAACCAACAATAAAATAGAATTTCGAGCAACATGCATAGCTGGTACATGACCATCGAGAAAAACTGGGCACTAAACGGCTCGACCTGCAAATTTAATTAAGCATGAGTCCTTCTAATGAATTCTGCGCGGCGAGGACGAACGTTCTCGTTCGTGCTTTGGAGCGCTTGTCGCATAAATTTCAAACGCGTCCAAAAATACCTAAACAATTCCGGATGTACAGCTCCCTTACAACAGTAACAAAACTCTAAAATACTAAAAGTATGTCTACGTCCTCGAGTATTTTTACCCCCAAATTCAATGGGTTTCTAGCCGTCGTTTGCGGCACAAAGTAATTCACGTGCACGTTCAACATTTGCAACGTTTTCATTCGTTTCAGGCAGAATGTCGATAGATTTAACGGGAAACTGCGGAAATCCAAATAGGTCACACTAACATAAAAATGTACCACTGAATGCACTTGGATTTCAACATAAAAGGGGCGAAAACTAACACATGAACTAAACGACTAAAAGATACATTTAGTTGTTCAAAAAAAATCTGTCACAATTAGTAAATTTTAGTTTCAATGTTTCCTGTATGAAGGAAGGATTAAGTTTTACTAACTATTAGTCGACTTACGTATGTAAATTAAGCTTGGTAATGAAATTACTTACAAGTGTTAATTCAAACATGGTGACGCATGTTATTATTACCCCCACGGCAAAAACATTCAACACTACTAGTTCAAATATTGATCCAAATTTTCGTACAAACCTACAAATAATTATTAATACAACAAATAATTAAAATACAACAAAGGCAATTTAAACTTGTTTTGTTAATAATTACGATAAAATTAACCAATGATGATTGACACATTCCACCAAAACCAAATTCATTTCTTTCTCTAATTCTTCACTTAACATTTCATTGTTTTCTTCTGAAAACTTCAAAGCAACTTTATAACGCTTATTAATTCTTTCCATCGCAAATTCTTTAATGTTTGATAAAGTATCATTGAGCATATCTAATTGGACGCGTATCATTATCATAAATCCAGATACACAAATATCCATGCTCACATTAGTACAAGCAGTAAATATACTACACGTAATCTGATAAACGTAAGCTAAATGATAAGTGCCTGGTTTATCAGTACGAAAAGGAAACCATGAACTCAGTGGAAGTAACCATTCTTCTTCGGTTTGAACTAGTGGTAAAACAGTCCACATAGTAATCGTTCCAATAGACAAACCCAGAAACATAACAAACAAAAATTTGACTGAAGCAATCCCATCTCTGGCTATATTAGCTTGACACTCAGTCCGTGGTTGAAACATTGGATGCTTTAAAACATCAATAAGTTCTTGAAGTTGCGACTGATAAAGATAAATTTGTGAGAATTTAATTGTTTCGGAAACGTGAGTTATAAACAAAAAAGAGGCATCGACGACTTTTTCAAGATCGTGCCTTAAATTAATTATGTTAATTAGTTGTGACATTATGTACAAAAATAAAAACATTACGTTGATTAGGACACCGTAAATGTTATATAAACGTTGTATTTTTTTATTGTTTGAATCTGGTTTCCATTGGCCGCAGTATTTCAAAGTTGAGAAACATATACTGATACTGGAAACTAGATCAACTTTTATTTTTGACATTTTTGAATTTTGTTTAAATTTGTTTTGGTTGTGTTTGGTTTAAAATTTACAACTGCTGAACTGTGATGATTATTTATACTCAAAACGGCATGAAAGTACTTGATTATTATTTTGCGTTTTGTTTTTAATTTTGTTAATAACCCACGTGTAATTATAGGTAATTAACTAACAGTATTTGCAATGGAACGGTAGATTATTAATTTTGCATTATATTCTCATCGAATTTATGCGAAACAAAGGCGTTTCCACGCTGAATAAATTGGATGCAACGCATTATCGCAATTAACAAATCACCTCGTGGACGAAACATAAAAAGGGTTGGATATATTGATTGCAAATGAACACACATAAAGAGCTTAGTATTTTAAATATACATTTAATAAGTCTTAGCAAATGAAATAAAGGATTTTTTTAATTTTATTTTTTTAAATTAAATTTTTGTTTTTATGTTCTGTTAGATTATTCCTGGTTTTAACTTTTTATTGGTGTAAAACGTATTCAAATCCTTGGGATTAACCTACTCTTGTTACTTTTGCAAGCCTTTAAGTTAAAAAGTTTAAAACCTTGTTAAGAACTTAGTTCAATGTTCTTCTGGTAAAAAATAAACTGGATGTCAAAGTTTTGGGGAAAAATTTTCGATTTCTATACCTGGTCTGCTTAAAATTCGAGATTTCTTTATTGATCAAGAAACTTTTTTCTTTCCTCTTAACATACAATTACTTTGGTTGTTTAAAATAGATACATTTTGTTTGGTTATAAATCTAAACAGGATTTTTAACAATATGATGTTTAAAAACTAAAAGTTAACGAAAACAATTTAATCCAATCTCCAAAATCCAAAATTTCAATGTTAAATAATGTCTTATATTTTAAATCTTAAATTATACATGTGCGGTTCACTTTTACTTTATACTTAATAACCTATACATTTAAGCAGTGCTTATTAGTTTGCTTGAAGGCATTGAAAAACGAAAATCAACCAAGTTCAACGTCAAGAAGAAATTTCTTAATCTTGATTATATTAACACAAAAAATTATTAGTCGTTGATTTAAAATAGTTGGTTTTTATTGTGGCTATAGTATCAATTGATGGTATTGGTGTAAATTTGTAACATTATGACTCAGACGCGAAGCGGAGGTTTGTAGAAAGTAAAAACTTGGGCTTCTCGCGGTCACATCACACAGTAATCTGCGTTTACTTATGTTAAACCAAACTGGTGTCGATGACATGCCTTCAAAACCATTGTATTATATGTTGGTTTAAAGTTTTATTTTATAATACTAACCAAATTGCTGGTCTTTCACTTACGGTTAATTTGAGCCGCATTTTTGGTTTAACTTTCTTCTGCGTGCCAAGCCTCATCGGCTATATCAACATCACAACAATATATTTACAAATCATTAGTTTATATTTAAATAAAGATATGGTTGGGTAATATATAATAAATAAACAAAGAACAGTTTTTTTTGTTTTGTTTTGTAGTTGTTAACAAAAACAAACGAATAGAATTTTTTGGAAAAACAATTGAATGTATCAATGACCTACTTGATTTGATAAAAACAGGATATCTCAAAACTAAAGCAAAGTATAGAAAACCGATGTTTTTTAATGAACACATTAAAACTAATTAAGATATGATATCAAAACGTTAAAAAGGTTAATTACTGTTGTGGGTCGAAATCAAATAGTAGTGTTCCTTGATATGAGTATGACAAGATGTCGACTAGACAGTTGTTATATAAGTTTATTCACTTGAATGTGAGATCTCTTTGAGATCAGTTCTAATAAGCATTTATTCTATTGTGAACATTACATTATTAAATGAATTGTAATGGCTGTACTGTGAACTTGCATCCAAGCTATTCTTTGTTTAAATTTTATCAGTCAAGTTACAATAGATTGGTAGTGGTTTCATTTTTAATCAAAACAAGATGATAATATTAAAAATATTGTATTTCTTTTTTGTATAACAATTTTAAAAATTTTTGTAACAAGTTTTTTCTTTAAATTTTTTTGTATAAAATAAAATAATTAAATAACTAAATAATTAGACTAGACATTCATAACAATATAAAATTTTTCAAGAAATAGTCAGAACTCAAATCGCTTAGTATTTATAGCCACCATTACTATCGTACTGCTGATTTATGGTCTCCGGGATTTTGTAGTTAACGCCACTTCCAGCGCCGTGATAACCCGAAAAGCTGGAATATTTCCCGGTTGAGAAGGTGGTTGGAAACTTTTCGTAGCTGAACGAAGGATAGCTGTGCTTGGCGTGATCAGAACTGAGATATTTGCCAGTGTAACCACTCGCATAGCTTCCGTGCCCTGCGTTCGAGGATAAACTCAACGAACCGGAAAATCCGTGTCCAAACTTGTAGCCAGATCCAGAATAGCCGTTGCCGGAGCTGGAGTGATAAGAATGTCCAAGATGAGCGTCTAGTCCATTTGCGAGCTTATGATCACCGACAAAGCCTCCTGCTGTTCCATGGCTGCTTCCATGATGATGAAAAACACCACTGCCGTAACCACCACGCAACTTACTGGATAGGCCACCTGTGAGCCCAGAAAGTATCGAAGTGCTATGATGATTAGATCCGTGATAATGGGGAACTTCATGGTGTTCATAATGTGGCTTGTGTGAATGATAATGGGTCACAGGTTTAAAGTGATCCTTGGAGAAGCTATGTTGTTGATGGAAATTGTGTTCGTAAATTGGTAATTGCTGTTCTTTAGGTGGTTGGTAAAAATTGTTCAGATCAAAGTTTTGGTTATGGTTGTGGTGGAAGTCGTTGTGGTGATATGAGTGATGATATTCCGGCAGCTCGACCTTGTAAGGCACTTTCACCGGCACATGTTTTTCGACAACTAGCGGGTATGGCTTCTCGACGGAGACCGACACTGGATGCGGCACTTTCACGTAGATTGGCTTGGGCACGGGTACAGCGACAGGCTTTTCGACAGTGACGGGGTACGGACGATCAACATACACTGGCACCGGTTGCGGCACTTCAATAGGTACCGGACGTGGGACCTCTACCGGCGTGGGGACGGCTACTGGTACATGCACCGGTCGAGTGTGTGTAACTTGATAAGATTGTGGCACTTCAATTGGAATCGTCTGAATGTTTTGAGATACTGATATAGTGTCATAAGCCCCATTACCAGTATATCCCCCATCAAATCCATTGGCTGAGCTACCAGAAGTACCAACAAAGTTTTCCGAGCTTTGACTTTGACCAACTGATGTTAATCCTGAAGTTTGTGATGAAATATAGTTTTGATTATTAAGGTTCTGATTTTGGTTTTGGCCAATTGATGAATAGTCTACTGTTTGCCCTAAGCCTACCAATCCATTACCAAAGGAAACTGTTGTATATTTATGACCAGTTCCACTTATCGAGGAACTAATTGATTGCCCAGTAGATTGGTAATTTGCGCCAGTTGTTAAACCCGCGCTTTGGTACTGAGCTCCATGCCCTCCTAACACAGAGTTTTTATATTGCGGAGTTTGTGCAATCTGCACAGAAGGCTGATAACTCGCTAATAATCCTTGGTCATCCTGACCACTTTGGCTGGTTTGCACAGTTTGTATACCTTGTTGGAACAATTCCTGTTGTTGTGCCTGTTGTAACTGTTGCTGTTGTTGCTCTACGCCCACCCAACTACCACCCTCCGCTGTTCCTACACTTTCAATCCCCGTGCTGGCCGAAGCACCAAGTCCAACAGTTGTTGCATATCCCGACGTCTCCTGCCGGGCAGCCGGTGGCGGTTTTAAATCACCCGTAATATCCCCATTAAGCACTTCACAACTAGCGTACGCCAGGCTGGCTATCAAAATCTGTCAAGTAAACCGAATCATTAGTATCACATGTAAAAACAAATAAGAAAAATGCACATACCAACAATCGCATCTTCTCGAAGCATCAAGTGCGTGCTCGGGCCAAAAATCAAATGTGACAACAAGTGCTCTCGTTTCTTGTTTTATATGCGGACCGCGCCTTCCGTCTTAAACTCGCAAAAAGAAAACACCGTGTGTTACACACGAAGATAATATGCATCACTTTCGTTCTCAATGCTTGCGCGCGACCACCACTGCCCACTCCGGCCGGAGCAAATCGACCAAATTGCCGAAATTAATTAGGTGCTTTTAATACACACACTCGTATCGCATAATGCGGAGCAGATTTCTCTTCTTCGTTCAAAACAGCGACGCAGTGCACTCCGTCATCGGAAAGACCAGTGCGGTGCCAATGAAAGAACACATTCTTGGGATGATAAATCGTTATTAATGCAGTTTATTTATGATCTGATTGCTAAAGAGCAAAGAATGCGAGCGTGTGAGAATACAGGAAGACACACCTGACGAACTCGAACGAAAAGAAAAAGTGAAGCAACGTGAATGTGAAGAACAATTCGCAATGTTAAATCGAATATGACCAAGAGAAACATGAAGTAATTTTGATTTTACTGTAGTCATAATATAGATAAAACGTTAAGTCCTTGCAAAGCTCGTGTTAAGCTTCAGAACGCCCTTAGACTTTAATGAATTAATACTTAATTAATTATATCGGTAAATAAAAGACGTAATAGTCACGTTTCTGTCAAGTTCAAAATGATCGGTGAAAATCTATAATTAATGTAAAAATATTATATTTTAAATAAAACAATACGATTGATTTTATCAAAACTTTCACTGTGACAACACAAAAAATAATTGACCAAACAAACATCTTAATAAAATCAAATACTCTCGTTTTATATCTCATGTCGATTCAAAAACAAAAATCGATTTCTTTTATATTCAAATGAGTTTTCACCTGTTAGCTCAACACCGCGGCCGCCCAGGCTCGCAATCAAATCCAAATCGAATAATATGATGCAGCACCAAAGTGGTTTTGTCACCATCGCTTCTCGAAACGATTCGTAAAACAATTACGTTTTGCAGACACCGAAATCGTAATGTTTCAAAGATAATGGTTTCTTTTGTATTTTACCGAACGTTGAAACGGTTCCAACGACTTTCTGCTTGAAATCAATGAGTAATTCTTGCAACGAACACAGTCGACAAGATTACTCAGCGACAAATGTTGCCACTTAGTTCAAGCTAGAGTACAATTAAATTTTAAAGTGCTCGACTTTGTAACGTTGAACAATTTCGCGGCAAATGTGTACCGAATGCGTACCTCATTTATCTCATACGATTTCATCACGTAACATGGAATAAAACAAATTTGTAACAGACCAAGTGTTACATTAGCGTTAACGCAAAATATTTATGACATTGTTTGGTCATCCACGATGCGTGCATTCTTGTGGCGGTGAGAAAGTACTCACTCGATGGGCGTAAACCAGTTTAAGAAAGTAACCAGTAATATTTAAGTTGTGTTACAAGATGACATCTGAAGAATTTTTCATGGGTGTGTGATTTGGCGAGACAAAATTTGTTTTCATAAACATTTCTTGATTTATTGGAGTTTCACGTAATAATATAAATGTTTTTTTTTATATATTTAATAAATTAGGCCTTTCAAAAGACAAAAATTATATTTACATGATTTTATTTCTGCCGCTTAACTAATTACAATGATTTTTGATGTTAATACCAAAACTAATTAAAACACATTTAGTTAATAGCGTTGATTTAATGCCATTAATTATTTTATGAACAGAACTGTCCAAACTTAAATAATAGAGTTATCATCAATGCGTAAATTCAGTGCAGTTTATTCATTCAATATGTCAAATTGACCGGTGAAGATTCGATTGCGTAAGGGAGTAGCGAAATAATAGAGCCAATTAGTCGCAATACGTGCAGTTTAACTAACAATTGCACAAACTATAAACGCAATTCTCAAAATATGAAATGCTAATTCAATTTGTGTTGAATGTTCATGCTGTTTTTTGTCTAACTAACTTCTTTTTTTTTTGTTTCAGGTGAGTTGATAAAGATTATAATTTAATTAAGTTTTCAACAATGCTTGAAAACAAATTGGATGCGCAACAAAAACCAATGGGAATAAACTGCTAATTAAGTCAGAAAAATGTACGTATAAAACATTATTCACTTTCATATTACATTTTATAATATTTTATATTAAATTCTGTAGAATGAAATTTTTGTTACATTTTTATTTAAATTCTTTTTTATTTAAACTGCCACAAACAAAAGAATACTATAGTTAACTGTGCTCATTAAAATGCTAAATAATGTTTTTGTTTGTTTTAAAAGGGATTAATTACGTTAATAAAATTAATGGAATTGTAAAACTTTTAAAATTTAATTCAGGTTACTTCAAACCTGTTTCTAGTATAGGCAACTAAAGTTGCACTTTGTGCCGCGCACTACTTGCAGCGCCACTACGTCAAAATGGCAGTAGCCTGAAACTAAATACAAATCAATAACACCAAACGCCGCAAATACGTTATATATTTCTTTCTTTATGATAATAAAATATATATTGTAATTAATACAAGTCGTTAAAATTTACATTACATAAAGGTAAGAATAGTAATTTGTCCACAAATTGAAATACTGTCTTTTGGTGTACATTGGTGTACATCAGTGTACATCTTATACAAAAGTTTATAGGTTAGATTATAAACTTTTGTTTTCTTCCGTTCTTCGTTTTTCTCTTTAAATTAAACGTGTGCCTGTTTTAGGATGACGTTAATGTCGCTTGCTACATACCTGCAGGCTATAGACAGGTTTTGGGACGTACAGGATGGCTATAAAGTCGCACATTTACTTTCAATCAAATACAATCAAGCTTCAAATCTTGCCCAAGAACATCCCGATCACATGGTAGCAAAATTTGTCAAGATGCCTATTGATGAACTAGTTAGTTGTCACTTAAAATGTGTTTACTATGCTACGCACTACAGATTTGTTGAAGCATACCAACAACAAAGTCAATTAACTCAAGCCTTAATAAAAATAATGCAAGCTAGAAAAGAAGAAAACTGGTTCATGCCACTTATGTATGTTGCTTGCTTAGATTTGAGATTATTAGCTCAAAAAGCTGAAATTGATAGAGTTGGCATTACTGAAAAACCTGGTGAGATTCTTGAGAAGGCTGCTGAAGGTCTTATGGGTTGTTTTAGGGTCTGTGCAGCTGATAACAGGGCATCAGAAGAAGATACTAAAAGAATTGGCATGTTAAATCTTGTCAATCAATTGTTTAAAGTATACTTTAGAATTAACAAACTGCACTTGTGCAAACCACTGATAAGAGCAATTGAATCCCTGCCTTTTAAAGATAGTTTTTCATTGAGTCAGCAAATCACTTACCGATACTTTGTTGGCAGGAAAGCAATGTTTGATAGTGACTACAAAGCAGCTGATATGTACCTCACATATGCTTTTGAAAATTGTCACATTGCAAATAAAAAAAATAAGAGGTTGATTTTAATTTATTTAGTTCCAGTCAAAATGCTTCTTGGGTATATTCCAAGTAAAAAGGTTCTTGAAAAATATGATGTTGTACAATTTTGGGATCTAGTTCAGGCTGTTGTTCAGGGTAATTTGCGGGTTTTTGATGAGCTTATGATAGAGCATGAAGAATTTTTTATCAAGTGTGGCATATATTTGATCGTGGACAAGTTAAAAATTATAGCATACAGGAATTTGTTCAGGAAAGTTTACATCATTTTGGGGACACATCAGATTCCAGTGGAGGCTTTACAAACAGCATTGGTGTCTTTGGGACAAGCTGATGTTGATCTCGATGAAACACAATGTATCGTTGCGAATTTGATTTACGAGGGAAAAATTAAAGGTTATATTTCACATCAACATCGGAAAGTTGTAGTCAGCAAACAAAATCCATTTCCACCACTTACTTCATTGCTATATCCAACAAATACATAATTATTTTAATTTTTTTTACTTGTTTACATAGTAAGTTTAATAAATTAAAATAAGAAACATAGTTGTTTTCTAATGATTTGTTTTGACCTGATTTAACCTTAAAACTAGAAATTAATGAGATGATTAGATGATGCCTAGTTATGCAACTTAAATATCTACAAAACTTTCATAAGTAAGTTTCATAAATTTGTAAAAAATGTAGACACAAATCAGAAACCTCCAAATATCACAATAAAATATAAAATACAACAACATACACTGATAAAACACATTTTTTTCAACAGAAACATAAACTTTTTGCATATTCTTTATAATATTAGGCCAGTAAACATTAAATAGCTGAACTAAATTGGTGAAAAGCATCCAATAATGCAAATAATTTTTAATATTTATTTGTTTATGTGATCTTTTCTTGACTGAATGAGATTTATCTATCTTCTTAGTTGCATTTAAGGAAATGATGTTTTTACTTTTGATTTTATCAAATTTATAAGAAGTTTGTTTTTCATTACTTTTGTTTTTTGCTTTAAAAGCCTTTTTAGTGTTAACTACTCTTTGACAAAACTCCTCAGTAACAGTATTAAATAAAGTGAACTTATTGTCACTATTAATAATATTAGCACCTTTTTGATTCGAAAGTTCCATAATATTCTTGAATGAGAATGATTTCTTAAATCTAACAAAACCATTGATCGGTACACTTGTTGATTCTTGAATGTTAAAAGATTTACTTTTAGAACTATCAATACTAGGAAAATTATTTTTGTATACATTCGACATTACATACATGGATTGTTTCTTACTGCCATTACTTTCACTATCATTGACTGCATTGACACTTTCTGATTCTTTACTTTTGGTATTGTTGGTAAAATCATTTTTGTTCTTCACTGCACACCTATAACTTTTCGTTGGGCTTTCAAGAAATTTGCATTCTTCTTTTTCCTCGTTTTCGCGATGAAGTCTTTGAGCTTCTTGTCGTTGTGCTATGAACTCTTCACTCCAAACAAAAGGCGGTGGTTTGTGTGATTCTAACCAAGTGGAATCGCGATCATTTTCGTCTTCGTCTTCACTCGATGATTTGTCAAGCCATGAATTCACATGATGGGTTTTACATATTTCACGAATATTTTCGGCGGATAGAGTACTTAAAAATTGTTGTATATCTTGAGCCATTGTAGGTTGTGTGATTGCGCTGGTTTGCACAATGTTGATGATAAATTTATTATTTATTACTGGATCTCTGACTGCTTTGACGCGATAGTGTTATACTGTACAGCGTCGGCGTCTAACAAAAATTTGTTTTCATTTTGTATCGCAATGAATCGACGTTATCGTGGTACGCTCGACTTATTTATACCACAGATAATTTATACTGTAGACCGACGAGCGTATCACATTTACTTTTCACAAGGTCATCATTGTGACTGGTATCAAATTGCATTCAATGATACCAATAAATTGGTAATGTACCTAATTCATTGCAAGGAAGCATCAGTATTTGACAGGGAATTTTCAATTAATTTGGAGTTTGAATTTGACGTATGTTAAATTACTATATTTTGAAGTATTTCACCTTAGAATCTCATATCATATGGCATATGGGTATGATTGATTATAAAGTGGACTAAGATAATTTTAATCTAAAACCATTGCGAAATATATTTGTTGGAACAAAACACTGATATCTGCATGTTTGCAGTGAAGTCTATTAGAAATTTTTCATTATTATTGATGTTACTTGAATTATTTGATTATCAATGATTATGATGTGAAAACAAAATGGCGTTTAGATGAAAGATGACGAACGTGTTTATTAATATACGTACGTACTCAACGGTGTCCAAGAAATAAGAGAGTGTGATTCTCACAAAAGCGTGCTCAGGAAGGGATGCTGTTTACTCCAGCTCCCTCTACATTACTCCCTTGTCATAAGGGCGGCAAATATAAATTATATTTTTACATCTACAATAATTATCTATACGAAACTGGTACTCTGTGTTTAAATTCAATTGGAGGCTGCCTAAAATTAAATCATCTGGAAGCATTATATAATTATTTTTTGTCTGTAAGTAAGTAAGCTTTGATGCACATTTGCGGTTTTATGTGCATAATGCTGCCTTCATTTTCCGCAGCAGATAATGCAAATTGCGTTTAAGTAAAGACTACTGCGCCAAGAAAATTGAACGTTGGTATCATCAAAAGGTTTTAAACACAAATTGATTTTTCAAAGACCCGTACAAAATTCAATTCTCAAACTTTCAGGAAACGTCAACAACTTTTTCGTGACAACTTCAGCAAATATTACTATAATGCATCTTATAAATAATCTATATACACTTTGCAATATTATACGATTATCTTACGTTCCTGTAAACTTTAAGTTAGGATTCACAGATAAACACCTTTACGTTTGATATCAACTTTAACTCTTTATTAAATATGCTTGAGGAATTAACCGCAACTGCACAGTTTAGAATTAAATAGCTATTGGATCTGACTCTTATTAAAAAGCACATATAAACAATAGTACCTCTTTATAATCAACTAACAGTTTGACAGCTGAATTCAGTTCTTTTTAATATCAATGGATTACAATTTACACTATAAATAAATTAAATTGATACTCCAATAATTTTTAGTTACAATACACAATGAAAACATTTCATAGGGATGGCAACATTTGCAAGTGTGAGTGAAGCCGATGTAAAGTCTGGTCGTGTTTCAGATCCGGTTTTTGTTTACTATCTCATTTACTTCCGGAAAATGTCAAAAAATTGCAGCGCCTTGCCAAACCTACATTATTTGTTTTTATGCTTAAAAATATAATCAAAATAAGCATCCACATAAAGCAACGAGTAACAATTCAAATTAGAAATCTGTAGACGTGTTAATGGGTTGTACGTAGGTACGACGTGTAGTTAACATCGTAACTTGGGGATTACATTAAACTTCATGCAGCAAGAGCAACTAATGTTGAATATTATGCTACCGAAATATGTAAAAGCATAAACACGTTTAATATTTAGAGAGAGCATTGCTGCAATTTATTATATATATAGAATACATTTTATATGAACAGATGAAAACTTTGTTTCATTAAAAATCCAAAAAAACTAAATATATATTAAAAATATTAAAAAATAAACAGAGTAGTGTATAGTGTGGGTTAATACCTAAAATTAATCCTTATAATTTAATCGTAACTTCTTATCATAACAAATTAAAATCCTGCAAAGACGTAGTTAGTTTAGTGTTTACATTTGTAAAATTGTTTGCTTCTCTGCTCTAAGTGTTAGTGTGTAGTCCAATGAAGAGAAGGAAGGTATTTGCAAATCAGACGCAACCCGAGCCGGCCAGGACTGACCGAACTCCAAAAAGGATAATGCTTGGGTGCAAAGGCCGTGCGCAAAGGCCAGTTGTTTACCTTCCTGCTTATTATTATTAATTGCCATTGCCCTAATATAAACGGACCGTTACAACCCAACGCGCCTGTGGATAAACATACTACCCCCAACATTGGATGCTCAACCGCTAGCTCTTTAATTATATATGCATTTTGAATTATATCTCTTTTCCTTTGGGCATCGTCAACGTCAAAGTCAACTTTTTCAGGCCAATGTACAACATTGGAAAACATTGTAAAACCTGAACCTAGTTGGGTATTACATTAATTAATAAAAACATTTCTTATTTATAACCACCACACCATTAAAATTCTAATTACCTATTAGCTGTTTTGTTGTTAAACAATTTGGGTTTAGATTTTACAAGCATTGGATTAAACCAAATTGTTAACATTTAAAATTTACTAATTATTATTCTAAAGATTACTAAATTATAGATGCTTTTATCACTGCTAAATGAGACGGACGGAACGACGATCATTTCCGGCCAACAAAGATTATGGGTTTGTGCCTCATGTAAATGCCATTATTGAAAGATAATTTCAACTACACCAAGCCATTGTCTCCATCTAGCCTTTCCATACAACACATCAGATTATTGCAATCACCGGCCAACGGTTATGTGCGGTCACCCTGAGGGTTTGAATCAAATTAACATCATTAATTATATGTCAGCGGAAAGTGATTTATTTCCCTTCCTGGACAATTTGCTATTGTACCTTTGAGCAATTGAACATTATTAATATTTTTGGTTAACAATAACATTTGCATGTTTCTGAATGTTGCACACAATGTAGGAGTTAAGAGCGAACTATAGGTAGGCACCTAATGGGTTATAAAACATTTTGTGTGCATTTAGTTTGTAGGACTGAACACTCCGGAACATATAAGCTTATAAATTATTTAACATTGCGTAAAATCACAGTAGGATTTGTAGCTGCTCTTCCAAATAAATTTGCTTTTATTAGGTATTTGTATTAGGTATATGTTGTTAAATTTGACATGTCCAAACATCCTACAAATAAAAAAATAGTTTATGATGAACTTTTTATTTCATAACTATGCGCACAACGTATGCAGTGGCAAGAAACTTATATGCTAAATTAATCTGAATACACCAGTCGAAATTAATTCTGCAAGGTATTTCCAGATTTCCTAAAGTCAATAGAAACTCGCAAATTCAACTGCGGTATGTACGATACATCTACAGTCGCATCTGCATTTTCAAACTCACCGCTTGAAACTCTGAACTCCAAAACAATTCATATATGATCTTCTATTGACATTACCAAAATGATCAAACTATTTCTTACTAACGAATAATTCCAACTCCAATTACCCCAGTTTCATAATTATTATCAACTTCTCGATTTAAAGTTTAACCTACACGATCTACAATTATTTTCTTGGTTTTTATTATTATATTATTTCTATATTAACCCAATCTACATAAATCTTTAATAATTTTTGGTATTTTTAGTTATTGACTTATTTTAGGTTAAGATAAGTCCAAAACAATTCATATACAATCTTCTACGGACATTACTAACCAATAATTCCAACTCCAATTACCCCTTACTTCACTTACTACATGAATCAAAATTAAGCATTAACAAATCTTCATATATTTCTTGGTTAAATTTTTGCATTGCAAGTTACTGGTAGTAATTAAAAATAGGTTAGGTTAGGTTAGTTTAGGCTAGGTTAGGCTAGGTTAGGCTAGGTTAGGTTAGATTAAGTTAGGTTTGATTAGATTTGATTAGATTTGATTACATTAAGCTAGGTTAGGTTCAGATCCTTTATTGACATTAACTAAATGACTAAACTATTATTTCTTACTAACGAAAAATTTCAACACCAATTATCCCAGTTTCACAATTATTATCATTTTGACGATTTACTGTTTAACTTAGTGATATGATTCAAAATGATGTTGTTTTTTTATTGGTCATTAACCCAATCTTCACATTTCTCTTTGTTAACTTTTTGCATTCTGAGTTATTGGCAGTTATCAAATATAGGTTTACTCAATGCGGTTATGACAATACGGGGTTGGGCCGATGATGGAGAGGATTTCGACGCGATTAGATATACTTCCCCGATTGCGTTAACGATGTCGGATGGCATTACCAAGTTGACAACAAAAACCGCCAGCCTAAAACGTCGTTTGGCGCAATTCCAATTTGAAAATGACCATACACATGAACAACGGGCTTTGGTGATCACGTTTTATTTTTCATCCCTGTAGTAACCTCACCGACGAAAATAACCTATTCCTGGATTCCAGCCCGAAAACAAACAGTCGTATAAATTAGGTTTGTTTGCTTTTCGGCAAGTTGCCATGTTTGAATGTTTGCTGTACTTCTTAATATTTTTTTTTACCTAAAGCTAAAATGTAGCAGTTGGTTGAAAACATATTATGATTCTATTTCAATTTGTTGCAGGTGAGTCTCGCATGTTTGCAGTTGACATTAATTGAAATAAAACCAGAGGTAAATTTGAGTTTATTTGGTACGACTAATTGGGGTTAGTATGACTCAGCTTTGTTCGAAAATGATTCCGGAAATTTTTGGATTTATGTACAACAACAACTGATTGCTATTCTAGGGCAAACAATAACAATTATCAAATGACCCGTCACATAGATTCGGAGTCAAGTTGTTAAAATACCATTTGATATTTTAATTATTAAATTTAATTAACAAATAGTTTCAAACATTTAAAAAAAAATTTTAAAGTTTTAAATTTGTTAGTGTTAAAGATATTTACAACAAAACACTGCGACTGTTTTACTAAAACAAACGTTCAAGAAATTTAATTTAATGAAGTCCCGGATACGAGTTTGTGTCCTATAAAAAAACTTCATATTAATGTTCTTTGGCTATTGCGACAACCATGACGTATCTTGCGGCGGTCGTGGTGTGGGATTAAATTAAGATTGCTGTGCAACTGGAGCCTCGCATCTTTTTAGCGCACATAAAATAAACCCCCGGACGATAAGGCAACGTAACGATGTTGTCAAGCTCGAAGATGATTAAAGTATCACTTTTATATCTTATTTTCCGCAAACTCTGCATTGTGTTTTTTGAGCTGCAAATAAAATCCTGATATAAATTTCAGAACTTTGCAAGGAACAACAAATTGAATGAAATATAGTACAAATTCACTTGAGATATTATATAACTATCAATATAGGTAAGTTACACGTGTGACTGATGGTGTTGAAGTCCTCACAACTCCGCACAGATGTCAACATATCTTGTAATCTGTAGAGTAGAATGTTGCCATAGCCAGATCCAATCTGTCCTTGCAATTATTGCACAATTTGTTAATAACCTGACGTCTTGACGTGGCCAGTGCAACACGATACGAAACTTTATGGCGCCAAATAGCAAACCGAAAACGTCAGCCATCAGCTAAGATACTGTCGGAAAGGTATAATGGATGCTTTGAAATAAAGGGGTGGTACGTACAAGTCTGAGGTGTGCGTTGTGACCTGTCGGGGACACGTGTCGTATCGTGTTACTGATTGTGTTAGTGCCCCCAGGACGAATATTAAGGCAAAGGGAAAAGCGACGCGAACGGCTCAAGTCCCATTCATCAGAATTAATGTCGTCATGGACTATACCTGATTTTGGTTCATAGCCCAAGACTGCGGCAGTAAGTTTTTTTGTTCTAAATTAAATTTTTTACAAAAAAAAAATATATAAATAGATCGCAAATTTTTAAACAAAATCCCAAAATATTTCAACTTAAAAATTATATTTATAAAAAAATGTTTATAGACCAAAAGGGTTTTATATGACAAATTTATGAAGGTCAAGACGGGTTTTGACCAGTCCGTTTTTATTTTTAGCCCTAAAATTTACGACTTCAATTTCAAGAAGAACAAATTCTAAATGTGACGCAGTATATTTACAGTTTTTTTTTTTAATTTTAAAATATCCTTTTTAATTATGTTCATATCATCATAAATGAATTATGGTAATTTAAATAACCATATAAATTGGATAGAATTAAAAATAAAAACATTATAATCCTGCGGGAAGTAATCTGGGGTGTACGGCGCAGTCGCGGCTCCAGTTTCCAAGCGTTGCGACGCTTCCAAACGCAGCACGGGTGGCAGTTCGCGAAAACCGCGTCGCGGCCACGGACAGCATCCCCTATGCGCTCCACGCGTTGCCGATCGTTTTCCGTTTACGTTGATATGTGTTTGCGCCACTAGTGACCTGTTGACAGAATTTATGTGATAAATCATTTGAAGTGCACTCACTCCAACATTGCAACACCCCTAAATTTTTAATTCGTGTTGTGCTTTTAAATAAATGTTAAATGAAATAAAATTAAAATTATAAAAAAAATTAATCAACAATTTGTGTTTGGATTTACTTTACATTAAACTCATCAAAACGTAAGTAATTTTATTATATCATATTTTCATTACTCGGAAAAGTTACAATGGGGAATGAATTTTACGATATAACAATTTTTAACAACAAAAAAAAATTATTTGTTTTTATTTGAAATTCAATTCAAAGTGAAAAAAAAAACTGTAAAAACTGAAATTTTACATTAAAAATTTGTTCAAATTCTTTGAAATCCTTTGAATAAGTCTCAAAACGCAGCACTTTAGTGGGGTTGTCGTGTGCATCCAACAAAAATAATCTTTTTGAAAGTGCGACGTTACGGGTTATGTATATTTCGAGGGCAACAAACAGAATGACACATCTTACCAACTTACTCAGCGCTCACAGCGATTGCTATTGTATTTTGCCCGGCGCCTCCACACTACTGCGGTGGGCATCAAAGAAACTTTATAACTTTTATGTGTTTATCGGCGCGATGTAACAAAACCGCGCGATTCCAACGCTCGATATATACACTGACGCGCCACTTCCGCCGCAGGCACTTAAAAAAATTCATTTCGTCGTCGAAGATCGTTCGAGGACGCCAGCGCTTCCTTTTTCCAAGTCGTAACAACTGAAATCTTTCTACCAAATCAACACATATCTGAGAGATAGCTGGTTTAGTTGCCGTAAAAGGCACACCGAGTGTGGTTAGTAATAACTCAACTTTTGAACTCTTTCGTGTCTATATCTTACGTCATCAGCCTGGGAACGAACGCGAATGAAAGTTGAAATGTTGCTGGTACGTGCGGTGTATGCGTCGAACAAAATCGCTAAGACGTATCAACTTCATTTTAGTCATGTCGTAGTGGTGCCTTACGGCTGCCATCTCGATACTCAGTCACTTGATTTATAACTTTTATTTCTTTAATGGTGTGCGGCGGTTGCGTTGAAAATGTAGAAACGTCTCGTTTCATGGCGCGTTGGATTTTCTATCGTGATGGATAACGTTTCGCCTTTTTCAATATACGTCTCTCAGCACGTACGCAAACGCCGGAGACAACTGGCGCGAACGCAACGCAATGACAAAATTAAATGAATTCAAACGGAAAACAAAAAGTCACAAAAAAATTTAGTATTAATGATTGAATTTAATTGATTTTCTTATGAATTTCATTTCTAAGAATTATGATAGTTACAATTTCATTAAATTGGCTCTTGGTGAACTGCAATTAAGATTTTGTAGTTTTTATTTTGACAAATAGGAGGGTGTTCTTTTAAAGTGTAAAAAATATTTAAAAAAATGTTTTTTTGTCAAAATTTTTATTGAAAGAAATATTTCAGGTGCTTATATTTTAAAAGATGCTGACTGTACCAGCCAGTGCAACATAGACGAACATCTGTCACTCACAGGCCGGTCCCATACTGCCGAAAATCGCACAATAATAATCGGCTTGCTTTTAAGTTTTTTTTTCTGCCATCACATCCATATCCTGCTTAGTTCCCTTTTCCGCATCGCTTCAGTCAAGTGTGTGTTTGTGTCTTATATGCCCTGATGCCTTGAGTCGCCGGAAACTCGTCGAGGAATTTATATTTACGTTGGCAAAATAAACACGCCTGAAATTGTTTGTTGCCAGAAGGGGTGGCAATAAACACGCCCGCGACAAGAACCAACTGCCAACTGCATTCTCGCACGCTTAGAAAATTATATCGAACTTTTACTAAAAGCTCCCAAAACTCAAACTCAGCCTGCAGCAACTTGCTTGCACCTTCGCGAACTGAATCTCGATGAAGTCTTTATCTTTTATTATTTACAAACCGATAACTTTGAAAACTTTTATATACTGAGTTCATAATTTGAGGGTATAGAGAACAAGGAAAACAATTTTGTTTTTATAAGAATTATTCAACAAAATATGGGAATATAACCAATTCATAAGCCAGGCGATTTTAATTAATCTACCATTGTCTCGAGTTCAGTAAAGTGCTTCCACTTCAAAACTCGTGCACGCTTCAGATATTCGTTCATGGCTCTGGTCGCTTGTTTTAGTATAAGTGATGATTAATCATTTTAAAATCGCTTTCATGAGCCGTCGGTCGGTCGAATCGTCCTCGGTCCCTGGTTTTGCTTTTCTCGTGCCTCGGTGGCTGATTACTTCCAACTCCACATCCAGTTTCGGTAAACACGAACTTTGTTGAGTAGCTAGCCATAACAAAGCGTGAATTGTTAATAAACGCTTGGCGCGTTGACAACTTCAACGCTCTGTAGGCGAATTAAGCTGATCTACAGAGTTAATAAATAAATAACCTTTAAGTCCAAACTTTACTTTCCGAATTCATGTAAAATAATTTTCACGGAAAATATAAGCGAATGCATATGAAGTATGTTTGAAATGATCTCAGACACATGTGGAGGATAAGTTAGAAAGTTTTGAAGCGCTGACTGGATTCTGCATGAACTGTTTGGTTGGGATGAAGTGGCATACTTCGTACATTCTTGTAATGCTTGCAATGCTTTAAAATACTTGATCTAAATCATTTTAAATTTAATAAAAATTAAAATAATATTTTATAAGAAAAATCAACCATTTGTTTATCGATTCAATAAAGCTAGAAATGCAAGAAGTATCTGAATAACATTCAAACTTTTAAACTTTAAAGTCGAAGCAAACATTGAACAGAAGAGAAAAATTTATGTTAACAAGTCGATTATTTCGGTTATTTACCGAGTCTGTTTTCCGTGCACGTAAATTGCACATGTGTCGTTTGCATCTCCAATATCTCAAGTTTCCTATTATACCTCAATAAGAAAATAAACAAAAATATACGTATAAGTTAGTATTCTATTGTAACAATTTAACTTATAACATCAGAATATTTTAAAACACTATTGTATTTTAGTAGCAACATTAAATCGCAGATTTCAAAATTGAATAATTTAGAAACTTCTACTAAAATATAATAAATAATAATATTTCTTAATAATTTTAAACAATAAAAGATTTTGAAGTCTAAGTAAAAACTCGTAGTCAAGGAGTTTCCATAAAAAGAAGAAAAACCTTTTGTTTTGTTTACAGAGTATTACCGTATAGTGTTATGTCAATATTGTTGAGTAAATATTTATTCTTTAAAATGTATTCTATGACTACACATATATTTGTTGATATTAAATTTTTAATAATCGAATGGAATGTTTTCAACAAAGAAGAGTTTTTATTGTACTAGTTCATAATAGTTTACAACCGGTGGTTCAAATCATTCTGAAATTTCTCATGCCAAACAATGCGGTTTCATAATAATTCCGACGTAAAACTACAAAGGATAAATTGTCTTTTCATTGGAATACTGTGCAAATATTAAATTCTAAGAGAAACATAAAGAATTAATTTCTAAAAAGTTGAATAAGTTGAATAGAATAACTTGAAATTCTGGTTTGTTTCAGTAAAGTTTCTCCTTTAATAAAACTATTATTTGTTTAAGTCTCAAGTATAAATCAGTCTTTGGGAAAAATTACAATAATTTTTAAATTTAAATTCTTTTATTAAATAAGCTGTGTTTTTGTTTAATTTATTGAATAGCTTTAATATTTGGAATTTAACGTGAATGATTATTATAATCTGTCCATTATAACTTAATTCCTTTCACCGATTTTAACATCAACAATTCAGTGTCATTATATTGAATAACATATACCATTGATAATGTTGTTCACAAAGAGGATTGTAATTTAATTATTCTATGACGTGAATTAATCTTAAAGGAAATACCGGAAATGAAGGCAAACGAGCATCTTATCATTAGCGACGTGAGTGTTTAACATCATCAGGCAGGTGTTGGCAGCTGGCATCTACAACGCTATTCGTGGAATTGTTTTAATTAACGACATCAATTATAATGGCACGAAGAGAAAATGGAAGCATAGTACTCAGAATTTGGAATGTAAAATATTAACGATTTAATGCTTAACATTTTTCTCTAAAAATATTTGTAAAGGATTTTGGATTATTTAAAGTTTACTTTGTTTGCATTGCGCATGCGTTATATGCAACAAGTTAGAATACAATACTGCTGGTTGGTGAGCGCTAGTACGCACTTAATAATAATGGGCGTGTCAAATTAATTACACCAATTGCCGTTAGAGTGACAAACATATTGATATTTTTAAAAGAGCGTTTTAAGTTACTAAAAATAAAATATGTCAGGTTTAATGTTGTTTGTCACACTTACATTTATAATGTTCCAGAAATACTTAATTCAGGACTTGGGATGTACTTGAAATATAAACGACAATATTTAAATTTTAGTACATAGCAAATGTTATTTACTTGTTCAGGTAGAAATTGAATTGTATCGTTTTTACAATTCTACCGGTGTGCTCGTGAACTCTGCAATATAAGATCATGTTGTTGTTATGTAAATTGTCTGTTCGTATACAAGTGGTGTCATGCGACAGAACTCAAGGGTGTACTTGGCATGTCAATTTTTTTCTTACGCATCGATGTTTTTCCAGCATTGCATTTCAACAGTATGGTTATATTCTATCTTATTCCTCTGCTTCGTTATTCCTTTCACCTTTAGCGAACAAGAAGAAGAAAATATGAAACAAAAAATAAAAATATGTGCAGTGTTAACCGAAGGAAAGATGTGAACGCAAGAAAGTTTCCGAAACGATGCTCTTGTTATATTAGAATTCTGTGGAAACTCGTTAAGTTCATAAAATATACCACCTTATATTTCACCCGCATTATTTTAAAATAAAACATGCGCTTTATTGTCTCGGATCGCTACGAAATACACAAAGAAGTGAAGCTTTCAGCTGAAGTCGGTGCTATTGCAGCGATTTCAGTGTCTTCGGTTTGCCCTGGCACCTGAAATGCAACAACGCCCAGTCAGTAGACTGTAGCCATTTTAAATTTCACGTTTTACAATTTTACCATTTTACCATCCACATTGCCGTTTTGCTCATCTTTTAGGCAGCTCTTTGCTTCAGCAACTGCGGGTTTTTACCTCTCAAAACTCAAACAGTTGGCTTGCCAACGAGAAATTGTAAATGTGGTATGGTTATGTTTACATTTATTTATTTTTTAAGACATGCTTTTATAATATTTGATTGTAAAATTAAGTTTTTAATAATTTTTTTTTAAACATTATAGATGTTTGTAACCGCAGTGCTTTTGTTTCAGTTTTTTTGTAAGTAATTATAATAGAGTAGGTTTAATAACTTTTTCTTGACATTCTGAGACTTTGACAAGGTTCCATTAGTTGTAAAAACTTTTCCAAGAGTTTCCGAGTTTACATGAACGCTTTCTGTCCACTTTTGCTACCATGAGTATTTACTTGTATACACAAACACAAAATAACAACTAATCGATCATTATTTTGGTACAATATAAAACAATTTTTTTTATTTAGTTAGATATTAACGATTTAACTATGAGAATGGACGTGTCCAACTATCCTGTCCTTGTCACTAACATATCGAATGGTCTTTCACATTGATGTAATTTCATAACAGCGATCAAATCTCGAGGGTGTTCGAAAATGGAGGACTTAATTAACGTATCTCCTGGTGCCATCGGCGTTGCTTGATATGAAAGTCAATTTCAAAACAAGTAGGACTCTCTAGTGTTTCCAGAGCAAAATTAACCGTATATTCCAGCCAGAATCTATTAAAACATAAATTGCAAATTGTAAATACTTTCATGCTAACTTTTTGCTAGCCTTCCACTAGGTAAAATAGGGAATTAATTAAAATTCTGTATAAAAATGTTAATTATATATTTTAATTAAGTACATTTTATAATAAGTGATAAAATACTTTAACAAAATATTTAGAATATTTAAAATATTTAAAAAGTAAAACCAACCAAAATGGCCTTTATTTTAATTTACGCCTGACATGCCAAACAAAAACTTCTTATCGAAACGGGCATTTGTAACTTTTCCTGCAACAACAAAGCGAAGAAGCACGTCGCAATGCTGGTAAAGAATCGGATTGTGAGAAAGGGTGGCATCTGTAATGCGTAATGCGAGACTCCCTCACGCTCGGTTTCCACTTTCCGCAATGCCTCACGCACGCGATGAGTCCTGGCGGACGAGTGGGAAATAGAAAACAGCGCGCGGAAAACTTATAATCGCTTTTTGTGCTCTACCTGCAGAGGTAGAGGTAAATTTATTAGCTCTCACGTTGGCGGCGCGGTGCTGAAGATAGCAGGAAGTTTGCCCCTAGGATCTACGACTGGTGTTGCAAGTTCTCGCTTGCTTCAATATTTAATAGGTCGCGAGAACCTACCCCCGTCTTGCATTAGTACCAAAGACTCTAGAGATGTACACACACAAGACATAAAACTTTGCAATGGGTTTTTGCTCAGAGATGAGATTCAAGTTACGATTTTGGTTTTTATCAAAAGCAAGTCTCAATATCTAACAATTTAAATTTCAAAGTTTCAATTACAAAATGATGGTTTTCAAAAAATTCTTGCCAATAATATTTCTATCCTGAGGGTTAATCCTTGAACGTTTTTTTACGAGTGGCGTGTTGCCCCCTAAATTTTTAACGATTTACGAAGTGTGTCAGTAATTGGATGATGTGATGGGAAATCTTCTAGTTCATTTGTTTGTTTTAGGGGTTTGAAATGAAATCCTTAAATCCTAAACGAATCGTTTTGCGCGTCGTAAAACATCAATTACATATTCGCACCTCAGTCGAATCATTCGATCATTTGTCAAAAGCATCGACACGTCTTGAATGACACGAAAAGAAGTGGTCGGAAGAAGATTGGTTATAAAGAAGGCGGTGGTAATCGGCGAGCATGTTCGTGCAGATAATAGAAAAACGTCTGCCAAACTCAACGAATCGTTCGATGAATTTTTGCGTCACTCGACGTTGTTGTCAGCCATGCACGATGGCATTCATCGTTCTTCATTCATTTTTACATTTTTTATCATTTAGCAAAAAATGAGACTCCACACACAATGTGTTCGGATGTGCTTGAAGTATATCATATCTGTCCGAACTATTTTCTATTTTATACCAAAGACATTTTGTAAAGTCTGCAAACGTCTGCGACTAACTTGCACAATGAAAAGCATATCGACGTTTTGTGCGAGGAAGCTACTAACTTGATTGATTAGTTATATCGAGACGAGTTGACGTTTTAAGTAGTCTCCTCAAGATGCGTACGTTTGCGCACGCCCAGTTGAAAAATTACGCGTCAAAATTTATTAACGTTTTTCGTCCAGACGAAAAGATGACGATGAACATTTTTACATTTTAAATGTATTATTTTGGGTTTGCGGGGGAAATTGTATACTTATGCATACCGCACGCATATTCAAGACGTCGTTTATGTGTTCACGAATGTGGAAGTGGTTTCGAGCGCATTTTAATAAAATCAAAATTCAATTTGGCGAGGCACGCGCCATACTCGCTCGTTGTTATGGCTGCCCGAGTGAGTATAAGCCACTGCACAATCAATTTCGTTTGTGCGTTCACGCCAAATTTATAATTTCCATTTTCATTTGAAGCCGTTCCATTCCAGCAGGAATACGCGCATACCAGGAATGGCTATGTTCGTGGCGCAACTCATTATTTCGTCAGCGCCATCGATTTAAAAACGCCGGGCTTAGTGTTACGTTTGATTCAATTCAGTCAGTTTGCGATAGACACATATACTCAATGCATAGTTATTGGGTCATTTTCACATCAGCGCAGATTACCAAAATAGAGCCATAACGAATATGCTCAGCACGGCAATCCAATTATCAGACGAGGGAGGTGCACATGATGCCTTTTGATGATGTCCGGATTCGTGAAATCAATATTGACGCATTTCAGGTTGGCTCATGTGATATCATCAATTCGATTCAAATTGTGCTAACAAAGCAAAAAGAGGAGTGTCCACAACACGGAAAGCAATATTAGGTACCCTTTGATTGAAATGTACATCAAGGACTACGTTTACCAATTACGGCAATTACAACAGTTCTAACGAGTTTGCTATGTTTGCTTTCAAGTTGTGTCATGAGTTGCTTCTTTACGATTAACATCTTTAACTCGTTTTTTATAAATTGGAGTAACATAACCTAACATTTTTTTTGTTATTAAATGTTTTGTAGTATTTTCAAAAAAAAAATTAAACCTCTCAAAGTAAACGAATTAAAAGTTGAACTTACTTAGTTGTTGATATTTCTTAGTAATAATTTTTATAACAAGCAATACGTGTTTTGTAAAAATTAATTTTACCAGAAAATGTTTCAACACATTATGCACGAAGAAAAATAATAAATCATTACTGTCGAAAAAGTTTTCAGTCTTTTTATCGCTGCGGATGGCCGAACACGGTATATACAAATCGGAACTTTCCGCGGAGTCACGGCCCGCGACATTAAATCATTCGGATAGCTCGGCGCCGCCGCCGTGGCTTATTGCGATGTAAATGACGATTTTACAACGGGAAGCGCGCATAAATATCAAATTCATATGGCCTCTCTATCGCGCTGTTTACGCGAATTTTCCGACGCGAAAAATGAAGAGCTCGCGCATCCCAACCGCGGCGTTGAAAAAGCCTCACAAAGCACCAAAGGCCATCGTAAACCCGGCCGCGCCGAGGGCGTAAAAACCTTTTCAAGTTTAACTTTTACGTTAACCCATACACAGCAAAATATCAGATGACATAGTGTATTATTTTTTTGCCTCTAAAGAATAAAAATTTGAATATAACGTAATGCAAGTTACGAGCGTGTGCCACCATGAAAAATCGGGGATATAAAACATAATCCTTGAGTAGTTTTAGAGCCTTATTTTCGGCAGCGGGTATCAATGGACCGTGACGAAACCCCGTCATAATCTTTTCACACGCTATTAAACATTACGATGCCACTGATGTATGCAAGCTATTTTGCTCCAACAGCAATGCGCTATTCTGTTTCATCATTTTTAATTGGCGCTCGAGGAAACAAAGCGTTATTAATTGAGACTACATGAAGATTAATCATGCTGGAATGCCAGAAGACAGATTGCCATCAATTATTTATGCATATTTCTGTGACCTGCTGCAGTGTCGGGGTGTAAAGTTCTTTGCAAGTGGCTTTCGCAGATGACAAGCGGAAACGTGAAGTGTCCAGGAAATGTAACAATGAAAAATTGCAATGCGGGCTGCTCAGAGGTTTTATTCATTCGTGGGTCGGTGAGTTCAACGCAGCGAATGAGTGAGTTGCTACCACGGGGAAATAATACGTGAATGGGAGGACAATGTCAGGCGGGGTGGTTTTATTTGAGCTCTGTTTAAAGTCACAACACTAGAACGGTATAGGTATGTAATGAATAATCATGGCCCCAGGCTTTTAAGACTCAGGGGTGTTTTTACACATGCCAGCCTGGATTTTGTTTAGAATGAGTGGTATTAATTAACGTGACATGTTGTAGCTAATATTTGGTTTTTATTTAACCGCACCTACAGTGTTTTATTTTAGATTTTTTACTAAAAAAATTTGGATTGAAAACAAATTTTTTGTTGAAATCTGTGATCGTTTGGTTGAAATTAGTAAAACGCTTACCACACAGATTTCATTTTGATTCCTTTCGATTTGTGGCTTGTCTTTTTGCTGCGCACATCCACTTCCTGATTGCATGCACACTCTTGTCGGGTGAAATCTGCTGACATTGGACTGTTTTGGTGCCAACACAAAGCTGTGGTGCACTTAACAAGACGCTCCGGCGGCGGCGGCGACGCGCTGCCGCTGTCGCAGTTGTGGCTGGTTAAGTGGGCGTGCGAATGTGCAAATGTGCGCGGGTGAAAAGAACGCCCAAGCCGGAAAAACTGAAGCCGACGAAACTTCCGACTGGCCTACTCCGGTACCTGCTCGCAACAACGCTACAATGAACACCAACAGCCCTCGACAGCCGTGCTGCTGAATAATTAATTGACTATAAAAGTTGTCGCGATGAGATGCTCTTAAAAACTTTATTAATTAAGTAATCCATTACAATGGGAAATAAAGTGCCTGGCATGGTCTCTGACTCCGTGCATTAACACAATCCGTAACTGAAACTAAGTATTACCACTTTAGATAAAATATGAATCTTTGGTCGTTTGGTTATTTAAATCAAAATAACATTTTTTCGATAATCCTGTGTGATAATTAATGTTTCAAAAAAAGTTATTGAACATTTAGCAAGTTGTGCGGTTTTTGCAATGTTTGATTTTTTGTTAATCAACCGAAAATACGTTGTCAGCGTTGGCAACGTCGTCAGGACGAAAAACAGCCTAACGGGATTACTAAATCAATACCGGAAGGCATCAATCAAATTTAGCTTCATGCAAATAGTTTGCCAGATGGCAATTTTTTTTTTCTGATGTTCTGTTGGAGTTTTTTGGATCTTCTGTTTGTTATTACTGGCCGGAAAACCGGATGCCATTAAGTTTTTCTTCATCTAAATTTAATTCGAGGCTAACAAACTTTCGTAACATCCGTTCCATCTATTCAAGAATACCAAACACATAATTTTTGAATATTATTATTGAAGAACAATAAAATTCACAAAATAATTGAATAAATTTATGAAGGCATTGTTTTTACAGTAAACAAATACCAAGCTTTGAATTATTCATAATAATAATTAGTCTATACTACAAAATTCATTAACAAAGCCTGCATTAACAATTGAATAGTGCTGAATGTATGCGGCAATTACACAAAAACAGCATACCCTTTTTAATTATAGCAAAATTGTTTTTGATAAATTACGATTTAAATAATCAGTGTTTGCTGCTCTATTTACCCAGTTGCTCCTCTCACAACCAGCTCAACCACCCTTAAACACTTATGTCAAACGTCGACATCATCTCTCAGCAGAGTTTCTGAACCATGGTAAGTTCACAGACTTGAGTTTGAAACGCTTTCCATTTCCCGAGAAGCACACCCAGGCGCGTCCAGCGCGTTTAACGCCAACCACATTTGTTATGGATTTTGCTCCGCGTTCGGCATACGACCCTCTGGCGATGAGCTGAACTGGACTCGTCTTTACAACAACCGTTCAATCCTTCGAGCATGCCCTTCAACCGCACTAGCTGGCTAGTATGTACGAAAACGACGTCGGAAAGCAAACATCCCAGATACACAACTACACAGTTGAGGGACCAACCAACCACCACCCAAGTTTACGAAATTCTTCGAGTAAATTGCATTTCGTCAAATTAATCCTAAACGCGTCAATTCCAATTGGATGCACATCAATTTTTTATTGAACATGTTTCACCGCAAGCGTTTGTGATGAGATTTTTTTTAATGCAAACATTATCAAGATGTTTAAAATAGAAAATGAAGGTTCTGACATAAATAAATTAAATTACTATTTGCCTTCGTGATGGTAGCTAGGTGGTAAAGTCTCATCTGGCTTAGTATCTCCTGACTTGCTTTACCTGGCCACCTTCCTGTTTTTGGCTTGAAACATCATTCCATGGAAACTGAAGCAAATGTCGGATGTTGGGTGTTGGGTCTACCGAGATGCCGCTCGATGCTGGGGATCTAATTAAACTCCCCGACCGCAACATTTTGTGCCTGACGGAGGATCAGACCCGGCGGAAAACGGAAGTTCGCTCCGGCGACGTTCACGTCGACTGCGAAAAAGGAGGAATAATTTCGCGTTAAACGACTCTACCTGCGCAACCCGGACGCATGTTTCATAGGAAATTATGAAATTTAAATTGTCGCTCATTTCTGTATTCCTGGTGGGATTTTACAGCACCTCATCTAGTTTTTTGCCATCTAATTCTACATTTATTTTACGCTATGTGTAGAAACGAGCGCTGAGATGGTTGGATGCTTTCAAAAATATACTTAGCCAACAGCGCACCGCGTTGTTTGAAGTGTTCGCTATTAGTTTCTCTTCCTGCTGGAGATTTACCTTGGAAACGTTGTAGACTTTGCCCTTCATACCATTGGTGATATTATTCCGGCAAGCCAAACAATAAGACAGGGTTAAAGTGAAGGTCGTAAATATAAGTGGTGTACATTTGCCAGAATTTATTAGAGCCGTTTGTGAGCGGAAAGACTAATTCCCCTATTCGCTTATTTCAATCCCTCCAAATGGTAAAATCTTAAGCATGCCGTCATTTAAATCAAAGAACAGAAATTTATTAATTTAGAAAATAAAATTGTTAAAACTCATTGTCAAAACGTGAAATTGATGTATGTTTATATTTGTTTTGTTTTGATGCAATAAAAAGTTGCAAGATAGTAAGATGGTGAGCTTTTAGCAAATGAAAACTAGCAAAAGTTTGAATGTAGCATTCTTGGCGAAACGTAGACATTGTGTTTTGTGATGTGTAATGAATTATGTCAGGACGTCATAAATATCATTTCACATCCTTTCCACTAGCTTGGTTATATACGATTTGAAAATATACCATAATTTTTTATTCCTCTGCAACTCCTTAGTTTCCAAGTTATTTGGTTTTTGTTGCTAAAATCTTGAACTATCCATCTAGATTTCTTTCCTTGCTCTGTTTGTGCTAATGACTTTTTGTCTGCAATGAGCTAAGAAGTCCGGACAAGTTGAAAAGTTCAAGTGGACTAAAAATCATTAGGCATAGATTTGCCCGGGTGGATTAGCATAATAAAAATGTGCCCAGGGCAGGCCCTCTTCGGTTTCCTAGCGTCTGGCCTGCAATGGCAGGAAACTGCCGATAATAAAATTTTATGAGAGCGACAAAGAAAACGACGTCCTCGATAGGTTTACGTCGCTGTATATTTCCACAATGCAAAGCAACGTAAGCACTCGAATCGAAAACGAGAAAACCCAATCTGAAGGGCACTCAGTTGCAGAAATATTTATATTTTTCAAACCTCACATCCAAGCTTTTTGAAGCATTAAGTAAAACCAATGCGTTTTTTATTTTTTCTGCAGTTTCACGACCGCCGCTTTATCTTGAAGGCGAAAACTTCTTTTGGAGGTGTAAACTCAAACTGCGTATAACTTTGTGAAAATTGCATGCAGATTAAGGCGGCTTTATCGTGCCTTTAACCATTAAAATCGCCCGCCTGCTCGGCTCAGCGTGATGCATGTTGTGGGTTAATCCACCTACTTCGCACTTAATTCACGCTCGAAGTCATGGCGGTTATTCCAGAACAATTTATTACGACTGGAATAATATATACTCGCGTTTTTTTAATGACGCTCTCGGCTGCTTCTTTTTCAGCTGAGTTTTCCAATGAATACATTTACAGCGCATGCGTGCTTTCCCTAAGTTTGGACTTGTTTCAAAACTAGTCCGGCATAAAAAGTTGAACGCAGAAAATGTGCAAAATAAATGTATTGTGCAAATTTATGCCCGTTATGAGTTTGAGTTTGTCATCCGCAATGTTTTGGCGCTTATATTTATTTGTTTCGTGTATATTTGTTCACGTCCATGACATTTTTGCGCTGTGGAACCAAATAGTTCCTTGGGCATCCATTTTTATGTCATAATATATTATAATTTACTTGCAGTTGTACGATTTTTAGTATTTTCATCTGCTCTTAATAATAACTTTCGAGTACGCACTTGTTTAAGTCAAAATTTGCAATTTGCTTTAGCTCTCAAAATTAGAATTTATTTTATTATTTACATACATTTGCCTTCGTTGGTTTGACATTTGTTAAATTAATTTAGGAGTTCTCCGTGTTTGTGTGTGTTTATTAGTAATTCGTATTATTTGATTTATATTTATTTGTATTTGCTTTAATATTTTTAGTTTTGAATTTTATTGGTAGATGTCGTTCTGTGTAATAAAAGAAGAATTTATTTTAATATTTACATTCGTTTAAGTGTTTTTTTTTTTTTTTCATTCTCAATGGTTGAATAAATAAGCTGTTGATGTTTTTGTCATTCGTTTGTTTTCAACCAATTTATGATATTGCACGACTGCGGTGGATTTAAGTTGCTAATGAGGAACCCCAGTGATTTGGTTTCAGTAAATTCAAAACTTTCATTGATTCATTACGGACTGGATCAACTTGTATTCGATTGTTTCACCTAACAGAGTCTAGCCTACTGTTTAACAAACATCATTCATTATGACTAAAATGATTCAAATATTTTTTTCCCAATACTACTACCCCCACTTCAATTTGTACCGTCTTATAGGTAGTGTTTCGGCTGGAAACCAACATTCGGTTGCCCCCCCCGAAAAAAGAACGAACCGGTTGATACAAATTTAGCAAGACACCCCTGTATATATATATATATATATAGGGAAAGAGAGAGAGAGAAACTTGATGCTTTAACATTTTAATTAAATTTACCTTATTTCATTTTTCTTACAAATATTTACTGAAACTTGAGTAAGTTTCTTTTTAATATTTACTTATTTACTCTTCCAACGCAATAAAAGCTTGTTTGCCACAAAGTTGCACTTATTGCATTATGATCCCAGAACCAGGAGTGGATTTCTTGTAAACGAGTTTAATGTGCTGGCTTTAAAACGTTATAATTCAGCGTGCAGCAGTAACCAACAGTACTGTAAACCTCTTATCTCCGAGTTTAACTGCTGCTCGCGCGTAATATTCAAATCTTACCGACCCACCGCGGCCACTTTGTAGATGAATAGTTGAGCTAATGTTAGTGATTGCAGATTCCAAGCCGCAAGCTCTTAATTAGTTATCACAATATGTCCACATAGTTAAAGTTCACAACTTAATTTTATGTGTCCGACATCGAACAACAACCTCAAGCTTTCCGGGATAGAATGCACCGCACAACAACCTCCAACAAGAGAATTGCGATGACTGCTGCAACTGCTGTCGGGCGCGCAGATTGGATAATTACACCCCAACCAAGAGTGTGTTGTACAAGTTTTCAAATTTCCCAGCTCGTTATTGCAATATGCACATATTTAATCTGCACTTTTATTAAAAACTGAAAAAAGTGTTTTTTCCACAAAACCCCTTAAAAAATAACAGAAAAGTTAAAAACTAGTTGGGAAACTAATGGAAAATAAAATTGTAGTTTTCCCTAAACATGAAAACATTTAATGAATGTCTTCCTGTCAATTTATTCATGTATTTCTGACAAAGATCTAAAACGATTTCTCACAATGCTTGATCTATTCGGTTTAGCTCCACTCAAAGTCGTGACTGCGGAAGCATCATTCTTGGCATCAAACATGAAATATGTAATCCTGCCGAAATCCTGCTTACAGTTACCGAATAAACCTTCTCATCCTTCCTAACTTACTGTGTTCCTCCGATGCCAACGTTTGCCTGGACCGTGGAGTCGTCGACAGCGTTGGGCTTTTATATCTTTTTAACGAGCCTCCCCGCTCAATTTGCATAATAAAGAACGTGAATGGCATATTATGGTAGGGAATATCAAAAATGTCCTTAAAAGTTACTCTATATCCTTACAGTGGCTCTCATTCGGTTACACATCACAACAGCTGGTAATACCCAACCAAAACCACAAATAACATAAAAACACAACATTTTTAAATATATTTTGGAAATATGTTCTAAATATAATTTTTTTAGATAGTCATAAAAACGATAGTAATTAGCTTTGTAACTCTCACCTTTGGAAGTTGACAAGAATTGCGTTCAAGCGACAAGAAAAACAAAACCTAGCGTTGATTAACTGTCCAATGTTCTGTATAATTTAATTCGCCTGGAAAGACGATGCTGAAGATGCGAAAGAAGAATACGGGTGGTTCTAAAAACAGGTTGTACGACGAACAAGGTCTTGCAAAAATAAATTAATCCCCCTGACATCATTACGCATTTTAACTGACGAGCCATTTAAATCTTTAACGTGTTCTAGTGATGTACCGCCTTGAAAGAAAAGTGGTAAGGGTGTTCCAAATTATGTTGACGCCAGGTTCGACTTTTTAAAAGTTAATTAAAGTATAAAGTCTATAAAGAGCTCCTGATGCTAATTTACTTTTTCACCGTGCTGGCGTCCAGGCCATTATTAAGAAGACATCAATGAATTTAGTTCGAGAGGTTGGGGATGGAATTTATGTCAGTAATTTTGTAGCCTTTGGTCCAAAACGGAGCATTCCAACACGCAGTGGCAGGAAAGCGTGAACACCTGTTAGGACTAATTAAACGTCGGCTGGAAATTTTGGCATTAACTAAATTGACCTTGAAGCAAAAGAACAAATACGTTCTCCAGGAAAGCGCCAAACTGGGTTTAGTAAATGGTCCATTTAGAACAATAAATTCTGTTCTTAAATCATTGGGTAAAATTTATTCCAGAAATTTTAAACATAAAGCTTTTTGCGAAAGAGTCTGCGGTGAGAATTTGTAAGGTTTTTTTGACGTTTAATTCATTGGGGATCGGTTGGAATTGTTAGCGCATACGAAATAAACGTTCTCGTTCGTTTTGAGGGCAGACGTGTGGTTCCCTAGTGAATTCCCAGGATTGTAGAACATGCAAAGTCCATTGAGGCTGTGGTTAATTTCGATTGTAAACTGCAAGTCGACCAGTACTATTTCTATATATTTTTTATATTTTTTTATGGAACGGTTTCTTCCTAATTCATCTAAGGGTTTGGTAATTTCTGACGTAATACAATTTAAAATGATCGTCCTGTTGGAGAATCCTTGTGATGCCAGAAACATATTAGGTTGTGTTTGGAGCTGCTTCATGTGCTAACGTCTTTAGGACTGACGCGGTACGTAATATTCCATGACAAACAAAGCCCTATAGGATAAAACGCCTCGACGTGCAAACTTTAACCTTTATAGTCTTCATCCCTCTTATGCGCCTTCATCCAATGTCTGTTGCATCTTTGTAAAGTGTACACCAATTTGCACAGAGATAGCATTTCTCGCAAATCTACATTTTCTAAATTGCACGAAAATATTCCTTGCACTTTAGGCCACTCCTGAAGAAATGAAATCAAGAGTGCAATGTCGCAAACTTGCCAACTGCTTAACATAAACGCAATTTAATCGTGCGTTAAATTTGCTCTCATAATTTTTACATTTTCCCTATATGTTCGTGTTGGCAAACGCTCAAAACTCGGCGTGGTATTTGTTCCCTTCTCACTGTGCTGTTTCCTGCACACGTTCCATTCATTTCTGGAAACCAAAGTACAGGACAACGCCGCAGGGGTAGTGTAGTTTGCATTTGCACGCGGTGCATGTAGTACACGATCACTCATGGATGTTGAAATACGCTGCACACGTTTTCGCCTCATTTGAGTGCATAATATTTTGCGCATTATTCAGTTACGTTTTTGAGTATAGGAATATTTTTGCACAGATGATGAAAATGGATGATGCTTCCGGAAACGCTACACATGATGTATGAGTTACATTGATGGAATACGATACGATAAAAGTGCTTAATCAATTCTTTTAGTCGCTGCTACTGCTACTATGCCTCACTACATGTATATTCATTCATAAATATTATTTACAATGTTTACAGCTTCCCGCTTGCCTCAAGCGTAAATATTGCTGAGTTTCGGAATATAAACATAAATAATAAAATGGATATTATTCACATTAACATAATTGCGTTTGTTTGGTAGTTGCACTTTATTTATTATATTCAATAACGTTCAAATTAGAATATTGCTGAATAATAATAATATCTAATCATTTTTTTTGTTAAAAAAATAATAATAAAAAATGTAATTTGTTCAAGTTATTGAAACAAAACTAGTAAAGGTGGCATAATACAAGTTGATCTAGAACAAAAAAAGTTTGATATATTACTCTATTTTCCTGTTCGTTTTCTAGACCGAGCTTATAAGAGTTTTTGTGGGGTTGCTGCTCGTCTAGTGTTGAGTTGGGTCGAGTTTCATTTGGTTCGCAAAAGGAAATTCAACGCAACAAATTTTCTACTCTGACAAGAATTATTTTATATATTCATAAAGCACAAAGCAAATAAATCAAAGCGTATTGCATAAAGCGAGTTGCAAATGTGAAGAAAAAATTTATTATCTGATCATAAATAATTTTATTATTTTTATTACTAATTACCATTATTTATGTAATTAATTATTTTAATGAAATTGTTTTCTTGTCTTTGATCTTTGAGCTTTATATTTAAATCTAACAGATATATTTTATTTTTATTTTGTTGTGATGATTTAATAATATTTTATTTACTAAAAGAATTGAATGCTTAATATTTTCTTTTGTTATTTGAAACCCTGGTAGATTTGAGCCAGCAATTTGTATTTATTATGCTCTCAGCGATAAATCGTTCTCATAGCCTTATCGTTGCTTTTCACACCGCGTGTGCCGCGTGCCGCCTCCGCTCAGTACAGCTAAGAACCGTTAGTCTTCCACTGTGTTAGGACTTGCACGGGAGGGTTGCACCAAATGCGAATTCAATACGCCGGCCAAACAAGTCTACTTTAACTTTACTTCTTCTTTCAGTTCAGAATCTATGTTCTGAAGAACTAACCAAGTAAAGTGCTCACACCCTCAACATTCTCCAGACACATGGGGGTGTGTTAACCGAATGAAGGAATGAAGATACTAAATCTAGCCGAGTCTGCTAGCTGTCGCAAAATCCATTGTAAATTTACAGTCGTTGCACTAAAAGAAAATGTATTCGGCAGCACGAGGCGGAATAAATCCATTTACTCGATTGGACAAATTGGCATTGTTGTTCTAAGGCAAGCACTGAGTGGTAAAGTACAACTGGAATTAAGTACTTAGAAGTGTCAACGTTATTTAAGCTATTTTAATTTAAATTTAAATATAAACAATATTTTATTGTCACACTCTGTGTATTCACGGTTAATAAAAAGAAAACAATTTTTACGTATCAAAACTTGATTTGTTGTCATCCAAAACCTTCACCTTCAATTCCTCCTTTCAGACTTCAGGCTTGAAATAACATAATGCCATTTTGGTGGAGGTTGGTGCAGGCTGACAGCAGCAACATGTTTCTATTTCCGGATTTTCACATTTGAATACGATGGTAGCGGGTACTCTGCAGCTGGTTGATGTATGCACATCGGACAAAACCACATGAATGTCAGACTTGATACTCGACAAAGTCAAGTCCAGGAACTAAAGTGAAATCTTCGTTGGCTTGGAATGCGAATGTTACTTCTGCAGGGGAAAACAGGGCAACTAACCTTTTCGTAGATTAAACGCTGATTTGCTATAATTTTGCAATAGGGTTGGTCCAACGCCCTTAATTCCGTATAGAACTTACTTAGAACCACATAGGACGAAAGGGTAAACTGAAAACGAAGCATGCCTTTATGTTCGGAAAATCGTGGTTCGAGAAAACTAATATTGAACCAAAATTTAAGTTTCCTCGTTCTTTGTTATCTAGTTCTTTGTTAGCGGGTCTTTTTTGGTTTGAAAGTCATCAAAGTAAGTTCACAAAGTATTTAATTTTAGTCAAAAGTGTATTTTGTAATTTAGGAAATTTTATTTTGGAATTACAACGATTTAAAGAATTCCTGCATGCTTTGTTTTCCATCTTGTTTATCTCGTTTTCACGCATTTTAAATCGTTTTCATTTACGTTATTTACGTTTATGGCTTGCTGATGCAATTCGAGGTGTGAGTTTTATTAACGTACATTCCCCAAGAGGCCGGAAAGTGCTTGAAAAACAAAACAATTGCAATTTACAATTAGATATCACTTGAAATATTTCTGTTTCAATTGTTTACTGTACAGATAAACACATATATTTTATGATTGTCTCTAATTCCACGGTTAAATGTGTTTAATCTAACTTTGTTGATCTTATATATATAAATTGAAAACAGAATTTAATTAATTTCTACCACCAACAACAAGAGTGTATATTTGAAAATAATAAACCCTTGTTTCTCTGGTTCCATTACAAGCTCTCTGGAATGTTTCAGATCTAATGTAGAAAGCAAATAATAAGACTGTAAACCTTTCTTGTTATTAACTTTTTGTTGATTCTATTTTTGAATGAGCTTAAGTTTTATGCGATAAATGTAGAATGGAGAATTAACAATTCGGGTTAGTCACTTCACAAGAAACGCGTGCGGTCTACATCAAACACTCGGACGAGACAAATAACAAAGAAACTAATAGACCGGAAGATGCGTAATTCTATTGAAAATTATTTGCGCCAAACTCATCATAGCGTGCGGAGATACTGAAATGGTAGCGAATGAATTGATTACATTTAATCGTGGTTGGCTTGAGAATATAATTTTGTTTTTCCACTGATTACTCTTTGTGTTTTTGATAGAATATAATTAAATATTAAATCATTTGTATTAATTCAGCGAGTTTAATTCATGCTGTTGTGATACTGCATTTTTACAGACAGTTACAAGGGTTGACAGGATAATGGAATATTTGTTTGTGTGGGATACTGTTGGTTTAAATAATCAATAAATATTATAACCACACTAATTTTATTGTACGAACTCAAATTATTTATTCAAATGGGTTAAGCCACAGTATTATTTACTGCGCTAATTAAAAACTAAAACTAAAAGTAGCACTTTTATTGGATATTTAACAATTTAACTAGAATGATAGTTGCTGCTAGCTTCTGCGCTTGGATTTTAACAAATATAGCCAAATTAGACAGCCAATTATCTAGTCTTGTAGGTTGTGAACCATAAAAATAAAATTATCAACAAAAATATAGACACTTCCTTATTTTTTTAACTTGTTCTATATATTTCTTTGGTAAAGTTCTATCGTTTATTTTAAAAACTAAAATATCAATTTTTGACAGTTCTGAGGCTTTGATTTTAACAAACAAGTGCAAGTTAAGACTGCAAATTCTACCTGCTAACTAAATGCTTCTTCACATGAGCTTAGAGTGAGTTTCACCGTTTGCTAAAATTGCTAACTTTAGAGGTGAAAAATTAAAAGGGATATTTTCTTCCTTTATTAGGAATGAATAGCATTTGTAGAATGTATTGTTGGCAGTATTATGTTTCCAGTTTATGAGAACAGTCTTGTGGTTTACCCAACACTCAAAGCATGAGGGTAATTAGTTAGTTTGCATAAAATCAATAAACACGCGCATAGTTTCTCAATTAATTAAATCCGTTTTCTTGTTATAAGACGTTTTAGGAGAAAATAATTGTACATTTTTATTTAAAATAATTAAAAACAAAAAAAAACATGATAAAATTTATAGTTTCAAACGTAATAACTTAATAGATACTTGCTTAAAAGTAAAATCCCAAAGTTGAAGACGTGGCAACTACTTTTTTGATAGTAATTGAACTGACGCTGGCTTAATCTAATTTAGAAAGGCATCTGGAATATATTTTATTTATCTAATGTCTTTCACGAACTTTTATCACATTCAATGATGTAATCACGTTTTCGTTTCGTATCGACTTGACGACGGCCGTAAATTTCATCTCCGGTGTATTGCAGACCTAGAAGAAAAACGCGTGGATATTTTATTTATGAGAACACGTTCGTCTCGCAGCTTTATCGCAGCGCGTGCATGCCCGCTGGCGGCAAGTATCGCCGCGAACGGGGTGAAATAATGGCCTCGACAGGCCGAAATAATTTCCTCGTCCTTCTTTCTTCTTTTCCCCTCGACCGCGCCATCGCCGTCGCCAGCCATTGCCGGCCGTACTGTCGCCCGGTTCATGAAAGTAAAGTAAGGAAGATATACGACGGGAGCGGCCGGGGACGGGTGCCATCCGTCGTTACGTTTTTGTTTATTTCGGCAACTTCCCGATGCCGAACAAAATGTCTGCGTGTCGGTCCGGCCGGGAAAAGCACGACGTAATGGTAATCATCTATTTGCATACTTTCCTCTTCCTCTTCCAAAGCTTGCCTCAACCTATGACCCAAACGCGGAGCGGAAACAAAACGCTTCTAGCACTTATTTTATTTGCTTGTTTTGCTAATCGAAGTTGTCCATTGGGCAAATACCAACCAATTTAAAGTTTACAAAAAATAAATTTGCAACAAAGTTCATTATTTGCTTGTTTCTAAATGATGTGGGTTCGAGTTTTGGCTGGTTTTTAATTTAGAAATAATAATAATCCCTTCAAATCAAATGCATGTGATTATATTTAAACTAATTTTGCATATATGCATAATTATGGTCATTGTGCACTTGTCAGTTATAATGTACCACGCATTTGATATCAATTACGTTGTACATGGTGCGTTCGTGATGTCGCATCCGTCGATTGCCAAATGAAACTAATTGGCTTGTGGAGGCATGCAGCATGAAATTTAAATTCGATTAAACGAGCTGGTCTGAAGCATCCAAACAAGCCACAACTGCCCAGATGATTGCGCAATCATAAATACATTTACCAAACGAGTGACTTTATTGAAAGCCTTTGAATAACAAAAAGCTCGGAATTGTATTTTTGATTACACACTCCGTCGAAATTATTCTAAAATTCTAAAATTAAACAAAGTTCAATAATTTTCAATTTCTAATAATTATTCAAACAAAATTCCCTTTAAAAATTTAATTTCTCGTAAACATTTTAGATATCATAGTCTCAGTTGCCTTTTATTTAATGTCACAATTTTGTTACAAAATGCAATAAAACCACAAAACAAAGTAATACATTCTTCGCTTGTCAACGTAAAGAAAGCACTGACAGAATACATGGTGAAACTAATAAAATCTATTACCCAGAGATTAATATTTCAATCCTTTCAGGGCGTTGTCATCTCGTTCAAAAAGGAGCACGCCACATAGTCATCAGACAATGGTTCGATTTTAAAATTGACTCGATCGTGCAACGCCGATCGAAAACGTTGTTCAGCGTTCCAGAAAGCTGCTCCTACTTATTATTGTGCGGAGCGTACTGAAATCGGGTGGAAAACCGATGAACGCTTCACCATGATATGTTATTAGATCCGAGTACAAGCAACGCCCGAAGCTATATTGGCCGACTTGGACATCGCAGGGATATTTAAGTTTTATAGCGTTACATTGTGTTGTGAACCATTTAAAAGCGAAACGTACGCTCAGCATTTTCACTCCAGTGATAGAACCATTTCATACCAGTGAAAACATGTTGTTATTAGCACTTTCATAATCAGACCCTACGTGTTTGGAATGAAGATACAGACGGAGAATTGATATTTTTAACACGTCACTATAAAGTTGCAAGTTTTATCTTTAAAATTAATAAATTTACAAAAACAGTATAAAGAAAATTTTGAATGCATAGAAGATATATCTATATTTGCAAAAGTATTTGATATTTTGTGGTTTTCCTACAAAAAGCATAAAAGAGAAAAAAAAGTACAAAAAACTTGAATAAAAGTTTGGCAGTTGCAGTGAAACTTTAACTTTACATCCAATGCCTTACCTGCAGGCCTATCCCAACAGAACCAAAGTTGGAGTCACTTCAGTACTCTAGTGTTCGACGCCATATCATATTCAAAGCTAAAACTTACATACATTCTGTCGGAGTTTCTTTTAAGAAAAAAAGTCTACCAACACTTCAAAACCTCCCCAAAGTCGAGTATATGTAGATATAACATGTATTCCTGATCCAACCTGTATATTTAAGCTGAACGAAGCTTAGAATCCATTCCTAGATTTATGTACGCAGCTATAACTCGACTCCCCGGTAAGATTTCCCATACTACCTCAATATCCTTACGTTACTGCTTGACTTTCTTTTCATTCTTAAAGAAACCCTTACAACCGACTACATACATTATTTTTGTACGTCACATTACGTTGACGGCTACCCGCAAAAGCCAAAGATAAAATTGCAGCAAAAAATAAGACATGCGTGAACCTGAGTTTATTAAAATTTTTATTCCAGCCCGTCCCTTCCAAAGGACGAATTTATTAGTCACGTTTCTTCTATTTAATTTACATCACCTTGAACAGTTGGAATATTATTGTCTGGCGACAACTTTGCATTGGGGTTGGAAATATTTTTTTATTCCGGAAAAAAAGAGCCATGAAAAAGTTATGAAAATGATGACGTTCATGTTATTGCAGCTGTGCTTACAGAAAAACCAACAAACAGAATGCGCAGTAAAGTTTACACAGCGTTTGTCTACATAATTTTTTGTGCTTTGTTCTTTTTATTAAAATATTACAGAAAGCCAAGTATGTGCTTATAAAATTTTATTCGGCGGCTTTATTTGAACTTAAGCTATGGGGTGAATAGAAATAGGGTTTTGTTTTATGAGCGCTGTTTACTCGACATGGTGACGGGAAAGCTGACGATCTTATTAACGCGTCAAATATTTGGTCATTGAATTTCCGCGCTGCAATTTGTGAGCAAATGTTGTTTTTGTGTTGACAAATGCAATGACTCTAACAAAACTATTTGGACTAAATAAACGCAATCAATTTGTCAATATTATTTCAATTCGTTGTTACATAAACGTTCACAATAATAACAAAAGTAAACATTTCAAATTAATGCTTGATTCACAAAACTAGCATTGTTATTTTTTGGTTTTATGACATAAAGTTTTAGAGAAAAATACAAAATTTGTTTTAATGCAAAAAATTATCAGTTTGTAGAAGATGTACAATCATATCAGAACACAAGACATTCAGAAATATATGATCTTATCAAGTTTGACTGCTTCGCAATTTTTCGTCATATCTGCAAGGGTTTTTTCTGATTGCACATCTCCCTGGAGAGTTAAGGCTCAGGTTGCTTGCCACCCCGCTAAGAGAAGGCTAACAAAGCCCATTTACCTTTTTTCCTTTCTGTACACTTCATTCTTGCTTTGCCGCAATTCCGCCGGCCGGAATGCGCTCCCGCCCATCACGCACAACTAACAAACGACAACGTGAAAAATCAACTCCACTTGCACACAGTCAGTAGTGAACCTCAAAACCCAAGAACCTTGAGATCCTACTCGCATCTGCAAGGATGGGCCATGAAACGCATGAAAAACGCGAAACGGTCGACCTATGTGAACAAAAAACACGATAAACGGGACCCAACCACTGCGCAGCCAGAAAAACATTAATATTTCCACTGCAAAACGCCAGGGCTGATAAAAAAAAGAAGGATATAAAAAAAAAGGAGAAAGGGGCTAGAAGAGCAAAAGCAAACTTCTAGTTATAAGTGCTGAGAATTTTCTACGTGCGTCGTTAAATAATCGCGACGGCATCTCGGTGTTTCTCGTTTACTTTCTGGTGCTTCTCTTAGATTTCTGCATTCCTCCAACTTTCTGAACTGTATCTTACCTCTCCAGCCGTTCGCCGGACCACTGGTACTGGGTTTCTGTGGAGCTCGGTTAAAACGTAGTGTTAAGATCGTTCGCAATCTGATATTAACAGTCGCACGTGACGAGAATAATTCTCAGCGGTAATATATGGCGGATTTCGTTTCTTAGTTTTCTGATATATCTCCTCGATATTTATTCCTGGCTTCAAGCGTTTTTCTTAAATCTGCTGAAATGATTAATTCAAACAATCCCGGTTTGGTATTCTTTAGATGTTCGTAGACGTGCGTTTTGCACTTTCGTTCATTTGCTCACGACTCACGATGCGTAGTTTGTTCAAGCAAATAGAAGAAAACGTTTCGAGAGCATCGAAACCACTGGGAATAGGGGTTGCAGATACGATGGGCGTTCTGGCGCGCACTAATGGATGGTGAAATCAACATAATTTCACATTAGAGCTTCCAGCTTCCTAACTTAAAGGCAATACCACTAAAATCTAACATAAAAAAAACAAAATAAGTTTGAATATAAATACATGTTGTTAATGTAGGTACTCAAATGCAAAACTTTATGCTCGAGTAGTTACGATAATGACTTTATGTAAGATTTTAATCTTCACACGTTGATGCACTCTGAGAAATACTTCTACATCCACTTTTAGTTGCGATAACAAACTGCAGATCTTAATTGAATTGCAGTAAAATTAAATGAACGCTGCAAATAATTGTAAGTGCTCTCTCAGCTCGACGCACGTTTCTGTTAATTTAAATCCAGCAAAATGTTGGGAAACATCTCGCAACTTCTGCACCAACGCTGGAATGAAGAGCAACATGCTTGGAAAACTTGCTGGAATCACAAATTAATGAAATACATCTAAGGGTGGCATTGTAACTGTACACTCAGCTTGACTTCAAGTGTAAACGCACAAAAAACATAAGGATGAAATGGTACTCAAGTATTAAATTGCTTTTAAGTGCCTAGTGCTTTTCACTCAAACTGATAGGTGTAAATTTCATTAGTTTACCAACTTTAAGCACCTTTCATTTGCTTTTTGTTTTGGTTTGGGCTGGGGATGGTTTTCGTCGAGTCTGGAGCAAAAACTAGGACAGTCATTATTGTGTACAAATAATTTGTACGCGGCAAAAACCGCATTACCTGTAGGAATTTAAGGATCTCAGGAATTTAATTAATTTTTTGTGTTGTGAAAAATCTTTACGTTTGCTTTATACGAATAAAAAAATGAGGATAAAGAGAAAATATTGGATGTGCTGGAATGCAATGAAAATATGTATATTGCAATTGAGTTTTGCTGAGCGCGATGGGATAACAGCAAAGGATGTGAGCGATAAAGTAGAGCTAGAATTGGGTAAGACGACGAGATAAGAAGCGTACCAGACAAGCTGTGTATCGAGCAGTGGCAATACGCCGCCACCGCTTTCCTTTGCTTTTGCTCGGCTCACGTTGCGCACACAACTAAACTGCGGTATGAAAATGTGGATGCAATAATCGTAACTTTAAATAAAGTCGAAAGGAATCATGCTGCTTATTGCGGGTTATATACCTTTTTCAAGGCAGTGTTACTATGAATATATTAAAACTTATTATGTTTTTTTCTACGATATTTTTAAAATAAATTACAAGATATTGTGTATTGTTATAAGGATTTGGTTTTGAATAATGTTTTATGTTATTTAAATATACATTAGTACAATAAGTACCACGCCAAAGTACTAAAATAATCTATAAGGTGGAGGGGGGTAGGTACGGACCAGTTACAAACTTTTTAGCAAAATAAGGGTTTGCCTTGAGAGTAACCCCTTTAATTTAATATTCTTACATAATTATGGAACATGTCGGTTCTAAAAAATAGAAATAATAACAAAAACAAGCCAAATCCTCATAAATATACGTAGCTGAGTAAAAAAACCAGAAAAATTAAATCAGAAGGGGACATTTACCCCGGCCTCTAATCCGCACTTGCCCTGTGTATATATATTTCAAATAGTCATAAATGATTATAAAAGTCTATAAGCAGGTAAGGGAAACTGGTAGAGATATAGTGGTACAGGAACAAGGAGTCTATATTTATACATCATCATCATATTTTTAAAGGAAGGCGAACAAAATAACTTGTCACATAAAAAAATGTAGTATCAATAAATAGAAAAATAATAAATGTAGAATGATGTTAGTGGAAATTATTAGCTGATGATAAAAAGTGACAAAGATCTTTAACATTATTGACATTATCTTCATTACCTTTAATATCATGCAAAATTTTATTTTTGGTTTTGTCGAGATATAAAAGTTATTAACAAGAAATATACTCATCTAATCAAATTATCTCTTAATGTTTTGTTAATTTATATTCCTACCTAAATTTTGTATAATGTACTTTCCTGTTCTATTCATCATGTTCAAGCATTATCATGCACTAATTTACTTGTACAATATGTTTATGGGATTTGCGTGCCAAACTCTTCTGATAAGTTTGAGCAACTTGTGAAATTAGTAATAACATGTTTATTTGGTAGAAGTGCTGAAAATTTCAAAGTTTTAATACGCATTTTGTGTTCCCATTGAATATGTAAAACATCTCACAAAGTTTGTTTGAAATTGGAAACTTTGTTTTTGTTTACAACAAACTTAAAGGATTTGCTGCTACTAACTACTCCTCTATACTGTTATTAGCGGAGTTTATAATTCAATAAACCAATAAACAGGTGTCGATATTTAATAGGTTTACATATTAATGACAGTTAATAATAATTTATAATTAAATACAATAGGATATATCGTACATGAATGTTTTTTCTGTAATAAAATGTGGGTTCATTTTAGAATTTATTTTATTCTGTACAATTTAATTATAAAAACATTAAACTTGCCATTGTTAGTACACTCGTAACTGCAGTTGAAAGGTGCATTTCATGTTACTGCACACAAAGAGAAATAAATATCAATTTCAAAAATAATGCCGCAACTCACAGTGTACAGTTTTGAGATTTAGCGTGCTAAGCTGTTTTTTTCAGAATTTACTATTAGGAATATTTAATTAAATTTTAGTTGGAGTAATTTTGAGTCATGTGTTGGGTAATAGTTTAAATTAATTAATACTTCAGTTTAAAATTGTATGTTGGGTTGTCTGGGCTACACACTTCAAGGGGTTGCTGTCATTAACAGCGGTCAAAAAACGTTTTTTTTATTATTGTTATTATACAATTAATAAAATAATGAACAATATAAATTCCGTGGAAGTTGACATAAACATACAATTTATTGAAAATGTATTGCACCAACACTGACGTTGAAGTGGTGCAATGTCCGTTGCCTATAGAACTTAGCATACAAAGTAAATCCAGACCTAGAAAATATAAATATAAATAAATTATCGCGGCTTATTGGGTATTTTAGAAGATGAAGCAGCTCAAATGTGCAAATGCACTTTGTTTTAGATCACTATAGAGCACACTGTGCGGACCTTCGACGCACCACCCTGCATATGATCCAATATGTGAGGGGGTAATTGTTCGGGAGGCAAGTGAAAAACGCGTGTTGAATTCTCGCTGGTTATGACCAATGCTGTTGGCGACCCGGCGTGTTCATTAACTACCAAAGCTCGGTTCGGTACTCAAACTCCATAAAGCAACTCGGGCAAACCTAACTCGAAGCGTTAAAGGCCCATAATACCACAGGGCTCATTCATGATTTACCACATGCACTAATACAGAATGATACAAACATATGACTATGAACAATTAATAAACAACAAATTTATTTACTCTTGCACATGAACAATAATACATAATAATCTTAATTTGGATTTTTTTTGGTTATGTTCGCACTTAGTATATACCATCAAATTTACCCTTAAACATCAAACAAAACTAGACATCACACGAATGTTGAGTATGTTAAGTATAATGGACCTGATGGTAGGTTTGGTTCAATTTAGTTAACCCGATCGTGGATCGGTTCACGGTACGGTACTCAATTGCTACGCAAATCCCAGTGAGACAAAATGCAATATCCGAGGTACTGCCTTCATACATTCGTTGTAAATACTGCCTACACATGTAAATCATGCTTGTGTGTTTTCACTGAATCCTAAATTCTCACATTCCCATTCAGTTACACAGGCTCCCTGCTGTTGAATTAATACTTTGTGTACCTTGCAGTATTTGCCCTCAAATACTGGCATTGGTAATGACCTGCGATGATATTTATCTCATTGCAATAGCTCCGAGAGCGGTTATTTGTTAGTTGGCTACATCAGAATCTGAAACGTTTATTTGGAACTTACTCAAAATCTATATAGACATCAATTTATTATTATTAGCGAAGTGAATCTATTTTGCCATTAATTTGAAATTCACGTAAACAATTTAATTCGGAACTGCATTTACGCAGACAATTGATGTTGGTTGAACTGGCATGTTGCTTCAAGAGCAGAAACCACTTCAATGACATCGATGATTATATCTGTTTGTTCGCAACGTATTGCGTTGAGATTCATAGGTGTGGTATCAAGTGTTTGCTTGTCCTCTGATATGCCAAGGCTTTCACATTACCACCCTTTTGATGATACTCACGCCAAGCAATACCCACTTAGTGTACACATCAGCTAGGTTAATATCTTGTCAGTCTATCTTTGTGTTCAAACAAAGATTTATTGGGGTGGTACTGAGGGAAAGTAGTTAAATTATTGGTTTGAAAATTCAAATAAAGCCAAATGTTAATAGATTGGCAATTAAAACGACACTGATTTACATTATACATCATTACTTGACTATTGGAAAATCCAATTGAAACCTAACTAAAGTTATCAAACTCCAACGACAAGGTAGCAAATTTCCCAATAGTCCTTCCCACATTCATTGAACCTGCAAACCTGGTGACCTGTGAATACATAACAGTTCTCAGGTTGTTTGAATCAGTGATGTGAATTTTCGTGTACCTGCAAAGCTGCGTCTGATTCTTAATAGCCACTAACGGATTTTATCAATGGTATGTAGACTTCCGGTACCGCAGATGGAGTGAATGTGCATTCAGAGCAATCGATATGTCTACGACTCCGAATAGGGAATCGGGAAATGGGCAATGCCAGCTATGTCGTTTTCTCAATGCAGCTGCGCGAGACATTCATTCGCCAAGTTTAAAAGATATCTAACTCCATATCACTGACTTCGATTGCTACATTTGAAATGTATGGAATAGAAAATTGTATATTTTATTTTTAAAAAAATCTTTGAAAAGCTCAAATTTTTATATCTGAATGCACAAAAATGGTTAATGTGGCATTTGATAAGAATTTGCAAAAATAGACTATATATTTAAAGGTTTATAGTGATCTTAAAAATAATCTAACCCTTATATTAGATGTCGTCGTTTGCTTCTGCGGCGTTTTAGGTTTGGCATGTCCTCCAGCGCCTCCTTCAAATCCACCATGGCGATAAAAACATTTAATGTCCTTTTAATGTGTTTGCCTTTATATTTTTCTTTGGTCATTTCAGTGCAGTTTATGCATAAATTGCACCGCACCCCTTGCAGCATTCCGAACATAAACGACGAAACATCTGTAAACGGTTTGAAGATATAATGCATCTTTTATTTACTTGTTTTTATTTTATAGTCTTGACTATTGCAAATAAATTTTATAGACACTTAAAGCGTTTTAGCTAACATCCAAGAAGAAAACCATTGATAATCATTAACGCAAGATTTAAATATTTAATTATCATTTGTTCAAGGTAGCACAAAACAAAGAAATTTTGGGTTTAACTATCAGTAAATGATCAATACGAGTCGTTAACGTTATGGATGCGTAAATTTTCGTTAATAAATTTCCGAGTTATGAGTTTCCTTCACGGTATTAATGAAATACATAATAAATATGCCACCAGTTTTGATGGTTTTGAAATTACTTGCTTTTGCTCTAGTCACGCCTTGCTAGTCACTGTGGGGCGGCAGCGTTGAGCGTTATATTGCTAGGGCATTGATGATGTTTCAAAACGTTCACGCCGCAAACTGCAGGAACATCATTATTTGCCAGCTGGATGAATGCGAGGAGTTGCGGTAGGCTGATTTTTGGTCCATGGCGTTCAAAATGTAATTGCTGAAATTAATTTAGTTTGTTGCCGAGTTAACATTACATCCGGAATAATTATATTTGGTAATTGTACTTACAACGCAAGTTGAATTTAGTGTGAATTACAGGGTGGCAAATATCTTTATTGGCAATAATTCTTCCTATGTGTATACTGTTAGTTACTCGTACTGTATATGCGGTTGTGTTGGGCGACTTCTTGTGAAAAGCGTAGTGTGCCGCCTGCGACAAAGCAACAAACCAAGGCAATTTGCGCGTCAACAATACCTCGCTTCGTGAACCTTCACTATAAAGCTGCACTCGCATTTGTAGGGTAAAGTATAAATGACACATGCAACCACTTGCATTCAAACCTAATTACGGCCTGCAAACGATGGCAAAACCACCAAAGTGCCATGTTAAGTTATGTACACCAAAAATGTTCTACTTGATGCACACTTTAGAAACAACGGCCAAGTTAAGAAAGTTTATTATTCTACAATGTTGATACGGATTTGCGTCAGAGTTAATAATGTTATTCAGTTTAAGAGTAGATTTACGAATTGTTTTAACATAAACTTGGAAAGCGTAAGACTGTTTTTTAAACAAAACAAAACAAACAGAAATTTATCTGAAACGTGTGCGATTCTACATCACTAACAAAACAGGAAGCAGTGAAAAGTTTCAGACATGTAGGATTTATGTGCAATCCTGGTTCTAATTAATATTTTTGTCAAGCTTTCTCATTCTTCCCTTTTTCTTTACACGCAACTAAACTCGTTACTTTTGTTTTATCTCTTTTTCAATCACCAACACCACAAATCCTTTCACGAAGACCTGTAATTCCCGACTTGAAACGACTAAAACGAAATCATGATTGGTTGCCAGTGCCATTAAGACATTAATCGTTAATGAATTTCGTATTTGAATTTTCTCGTCGTGAAATTCTCTTTGTAAATTCTCTCATTAATTCGTAATTTCTGTAGTCTCCGAGAAAGATTTTCTGTTTCATTTTGCGGATTTGTGAATTCTTCATTTCCTACAATCCAATGATTACGACCGCGGTGCAGAAAGGGAAAAAGGGATACATAACTTTGACCGCAATCCGTAGGTCTGTACCAGATTTTCCGTTATACGTTTAGGAAAGGGTGAGATCAAGGACTAGAACTAAAATTCGCTATACATGTCTTCCGTTGCCTGTGTCCATGTTTAAGCAGACGCTTACAAACTTTCCATAATTAATTACATTACCAGCGATTAATTAATTACACAATTACTTGGAGGCACGTTTTCAACTTGTCGTTCTCCTGCGACATGGCCGTGTATAAAATTGCTTCCTAACTTTGACATGAATCCCTATAACATTTAACCCTTGATATCCTGTTATATATGAGAAATAAATTTTGACTTTTCCAACAATTTTAGTAATTGTTTGTCGTATTTTCCAACTGGTGTGCAGGGTTGAGTCGGCATTTTTGGGACTTCCTGCCAGATGTTTCTCTACGATGTGTATAACGGAATATAGGCACTTGAAACATACAGGAAAATACAATAAATATAATATTTGGTTCATTTGCAATTTGTATAAATAATTATGATTTACTATTTAAAGATTAACACTAAAAATTATAGTTAAAATGCATAGTATTTAAAGACTGATCGGTGGTAGAAGAAACACTCGATATCAGAAAGACCAGGTCACGTTCTAAAGCAATCGGACCTCGCTTCTCTGTCAGATTATTTGGTGGTGTAAAGGCGAGCCGTCCGTTTTACCAAATAGGCATCCGGATTCAGCTTCTCACGCTTACACGCTCTATCGGGACTCTATATTCCCGATCACATCCACATCGACGACACTCGATAAGGGAATAAAAAAATAGAGAACAATCGATCTGACGAAGCTACGACGTTTCTTTCTGTAGCATTCTTCTTGCAAGAGTAGACTTCTTCAGTGTCGTTGCTTTTCGTTAAAGTTCGTTTTCTTTCCTCTATATACTTCACTTCACTTTGACGATTGTAGTTGTCGTCTCATGCTCACGAGCCTTTTTCTTTATTGAAATTTGTAAGCTTTTCACAAGATTAGTTTCATCTGGTTCAAGAGTCGTTCAGGTTCGCGACGAATCCAAATAATGGATATCGATTTTGTATCATTGGATTTAGGTATATAGCGCTGAATAAACAACCGCACAGTTTCAGCCTTTGTGCTTGGTGAGGTAAATTAATGAAAAGAGATGCTAAAGAGATTACTACCGGTTTTACAAGTATATTTAGCAATTTTATTGCCATTATCCGTTTTGAACCATCCTATCCTTTGTAACTTATACATTCGTTCACTGCGTTTTAATGTTGTTTTAACTACTTTAGAGGTTTGATATGATAGCCAAACCATTTTGTGTGTAATTGCACAATTTTACCGTCAGTTTATCATGGTCTACGTGGCTTTGTGGGAAATATTTACACACTCACAACACAAAAATTAAACGTTTCTTCCTTCACCAGTCTTTGTACAATCTTTCAGATACGTGGTTACATTGAATTTTGTCTTTTTGGCCTGTCGCCTACCTCAAACACGTTAGATATGTTTTAAAGGTGCTTTGCGGTTTCTGTTCTTGAGCTTGCGGCGCATCCCTGGCGTTGAATATCAAATACCCACCGAACGTGACCGACCATGTCGTCAGTGTTGCGCGTTGGGTTCTGGCTGGTCCCGCGTGTCCTTCCATTATTATTCATAAAGTTGGAAGATAGTCCGCTGCACGAATTTAATTATAAATGGTTTGGGAGCGCGCGCGCAGAGTTGTTGTGATGTGTGCCCTGAATGCAGGAGTGCAGGCGCAGAATACGCAAAGCGATCAGATAGCGAGGGAAGAGTCGAAAGAGCTCCCTGGGTAAAGAGCACTCTGCGGAACGCGCATCCGTTGGCAACACATGAGCTGTGCGCGACAATAAAATGTTTAGGTATGTGCGCAACTGCATCCAGTGTAGCATGGCATTGTTTCTAAGCGTTGGCTAAAATTGCAACGAGAAGCAATGAGATCTCAGAGTGGCAGCATTTAACTGGAGTGTGAAATATCTCATTTGGACATTTGTGCTACGTACTAAAAGGGTGAAATATACAGTTTGCATTTGTTATCATTACGAAAATAAGTGTCGACCTCATTAACGCGAATTAATTATATTAAAATAACTTTAAATATTATTGTTCAATTTAAATAAGGGCTTTTTATGGGTTTAACTGATAACATTATTATTCTCTATCTCTATATTATTACCCTAAACAAACTGTTTAACAGCCAACCTTTACTTTTGACATAAAACTCAACTTTTGTTTATACAGGGTTTTTCCTTGCCGTGGCAGTTGATCCTTATTTGAGCATCGTTTGTGTTTCGCAAACGACCTTTAGCAAATCCGTCTGCTTGACAAACTCCACTCGGATCACCCTGGTACCGTAAAGATGTGAGGATGTAAGGATGTCTTTCCTGAGCATCTCCAAATTCATGTTGCTTCTTTCGCGACTCTATTATAACTTGAAAAGCAGACCATTACCAAAGTTTTTACCATCCCAGCCTCTCAAAAATCCCAAACCCAACTTCCGACATCTAAAAGGTCTTAGACACGCTGTTTTCGGCAGCTTTACGAGCTGCGTCTGTCAATTTGGATTCATACCCGGACATGTATATATGTATGAAATCCGCACGAGCCAGGACGAACATAGTTCGGCTTGAATGTATTAAAACTTTTTCGATAGGTGTGATTATAACATTTCGCGTCATTCCTGTATGCCGCAATCAAAAAAGTTTTTGCATGAAAATGCAGAACCTATGCGAGCTTTAGAACTCTAGAATGCGAAAGAGAAAAAGGGAATATTGCAAAAGTTTTAAACGGAGAATTGCTTTAGCATTGCTTTTTATTGAATCATTTCACTGCTGAAAATTGCAATTAATATGTAAAAATATCGTTTCGGGCTGGTTGCTGGAGTTTATAGAAAATTGTTATAGGCGCCATTAATTTTTACGAGGAGTTAGATTAGAAATGAGGTTATTGCAAGGAATAAGTTATAAATATTTTTTTAATTTAAAGGACAAAGGCTTTTTACGATGGGGATACTTCAAACAAAACATTTCGCTTTTTATTTTGTGTTGTTAACAACGATGGCTACAAAATATTTATCCACGTGACTATTTTATGAGAATTTCAAACGTTTTGTTGCCCCACTGAGATCGAATCATAAATTTTTCACCTGCTGGCCCGCAGCTTCAGTGCCAAACGATAAAACTGTACGAGTTGTGTTTGCTTATAGCAAAGCTTCTGGATATAGAGAATTTATTCAAAGGCGTTTCATATTTTATCATTGAACTACACTGCGCTCAAGCGCAGAGAAGTGATGCCCAAAGAGCATAAGCAAAGCTGAGAGAGTTATGTTACAGTTGACGTGTTAATCAATAATGCAAGTTTACATACACTGCGTGGAAACATGCTGAGCAAGCAACCAGCAGGATCATTTAGTGAAGTGTGGTATCATCAACCATGGCAGGAAATGTTTTTTTTTGGTTGTGGTTAAACAGCAGCTAAAAAGGTTTTACAAATTCACATCCCCAAGTAACTTTTCCGAGTGATGTTGGTACACATCACCTAAATGTTTACTAATTTGTTGTTGCGTCTTTCTTTTATTTCAGTTAGTGTCAGTGAGCAACCAACAACATGTGGTTCTAAGTGGTCTACCAAGAAAATGATTACAAACTAAACCAATTTATAACAAGATGACTTAATAAAACAAAGTATTATTCGTATTTTTATAGGGTAGATCCAACAATATTAATGTAGGTGTTGTTGGGTAAGGTTATTATTGGTGGGGTGGTTGTCATGGGGTAAATGCGGTGTGTTGTGTTGGGGTATGTGCGTTGACGTGGCTGAACGGTTGGGTCATGTTCGCGTTTCGGCCATGAGGCAACCAGGGATGGCGCTCTTCGGAATGGTGTGGTTACTCCGCCTACGCGCGGAGATGAAGCGGTGTGCTAAATGCCGCCGCCAAGAAATGCTAGCCGCCGCACAGGCTGGCGGCTCCAGAGAGTCCGATGAACGTTTAGCTTCGCAATCAACGTTCTTTACAATTGACGTGCCGCCTCTGGATGCTGAAATGGCTTCTGGTTCTGGCCTTCAAGCTCACACACATACGACGTATTGCGAAGTACATGGATACAACCCTCCCAAAGAAGGTAACTGGTCTACAAATCAAGAAAAATTAATTAACAAAAAAAATAAAATTTGTTTTAAAGTTATTTATAGCAACGCAAATGTTGAATTGTATTTATTTTACAAGAAACAAAAGATTTTCGTTTCTAACAAAGAAAAGCATAAAAAAGTAACAAGCAGTCATTAAAACCGGAGACGACGAGTTGAAACGCGAGAAGAACAGCGTAACCTGAGCCCGAAAAACTCGACCGTATATACGATTTTTTTCAGATATAGGTGCTCAGCACCCGAAAGTCGATCTAACTTCTGGCTGAAATAACACGACCCGAAGCTCCCACACAATAAATATTACAACTACAATAATGGGCGGCCGAGGCGGGTTGCGATCGTAAAACGAGAGGCCCTTCGTATTGTACTCCACTTCGCATTCGTTTTTTAGCGCACGGAATGTTTGGGCATACCTAGCTCAGTAAGCATCCAGCGTTGAAATGAGGATTGATAAAAATAAAAGAGAAACCAAAACGTAATGCGAAAAACGAGGAGTGTTGGTAAAAAATCCAGCAACGAACGAACTCTTGCACTTCGGCACTTTGCTAAGCAAAGTTATTAGAGAACGTGCGTAAAATGGTGCTCATTGAAAAGCTTTCAGAATTTTGATGTAACAAAGAGATTGGGTAATGTTAAAATAAAAATTGAGTTATGCTTCAATTTTAACTCAAAAATTGTTTGAACATTTTCAATCCTTTCTAACTAGGAAAGAACCAATTTGAATTATTTACTAATTTTAGCAAAGAATGTTAGTTTTTGCATTGTTAAATCTTTTTGCAAGAAGTTGAAGAGTTATAGAATGTCTATAACATTGCAATTCTTAAAATTGATACCAAACTAAGGCAGAAATTTTAATAGGAAAAAGATTGTTCAAAATAAAAAAAATTGAAAGTAATTTTCAGTAACACCAAAACAATTGAGGTTCTTGCACCCCTTGTGTGTTCTTATTTATGAATCTTCCTGGTGCTAGTGGCTTGATTTATTTTATACTTGCTTGTTACACTCTTAGTGCTTGGCTCTTGGTCTTTCGGTTAGTGAGCTCAGGTTAGTTGGCTCTCGCCGTTATGTACTGATATAGTTCGGTCGTTTACGGCAAAAGTTTTAGTTGCTTGCCGGCTTGCCAGGTTGTTGGCACTGGTGGGTAATGTTGGTGATGCGGTTTTGCGCACCGTTGGGCAACGGCGGCGGCGTATCAGCTTGCTTCCTTCTAGGCGGCGCGCGATGACGAAAAAGTATTTTGATCTATAGTTGCTGTAAAACTTTTGAAATTTCACCGATACCGCTTACCGACCACCGGAAATGGTCAATCGTGTGATGGACATTATAACCTTGGCGCTGCAAAACAGCCATTACTTAAATTTATTGCTTTTTGGACATTCCACAAAACAACAAAAAATAAAAAAAATATATATTGATTGTGTTTGATTCAACTTAACCAAGACAATAACCAGTTTTATTACTCCACAATGTTTGAACTTACAATTCAATTTAACTAAAACTGATTAGTTAGCCATTACTATTATCTCTAATAAGTTCACCCGTGAAGAACACAATAGATTTTGTCTTCAGTTCCCCTTGCTTGACTCGTTCTATTTGAAAAGGTTTAGTCCTTTTCGGTCCACATAAAAGACACATTTTGTTCGACGGGGGTCCGCACTCAAAGTCGCCGCTCTTGATTAATCAAAAAGCGTTAGGGCCATCACGTGCAATTTAACTTGCCGTCTCGCCCAGAGAATTTTCGAGGCCGAAATTACCGTCTCCAACTTTGGTCGCGCTGGAAGCCTAACAGCGCGAAAGTACCACACGACCTATTATACCACAGATCTTCTTCAACCGGCAAACTAAACCCGCTACAGTAGAACGAGGTGTAAAAGGACCTTCGCGCATACACACACACTGAATTAAAGCCGACATTAACTAATCCCATTTGCATTGTTTTCTACGACGACGTTAAATCTCAAATGCGAGTATTCCACGCACCGACTCTTTGTTATTAGATTTTACATATTTAAATTTAAATATTAAACTCAGTCTTTATCACATGCAAAGCCTACCACATGTATTTTACTCCGTGCAAAACCGGCGCCTTCACCAGCTTTACTTCAACATAGAAAATAATTTTATTTAAAATTAAAAAAATTACTGAAGAATTAATACTATTATTAACAACATGCAAATTGCTTGTTAATTAAAAAACAATGAGTTCAACTTATAATTATATTTTATAATTAAATATAAGTCTAGTTAGTGAATAACTGAACAAAAAAATTATTTGACTATTCATAGTATTTTTTTGATAAAAGCAAAATTTATTCACAAAAAAACTTTTCATTGTTAGTTCTACTTGAAGTTCTATTATTCTAGTTATATTATTCTTCTTGTTAATTATAATTAGTGTAGATATACTGCCATATTTAATTGTATTCACAGCACTCTTAAAGGGGTTGTTGGATGTTAAATGTTGGTTATTTCTTTGTTGTCGTACTCCACAGAATAATATCTACCCTTATATCAATTCAATTACGTCATGTCTTAATAAAATCACAAATGCAAAGTGACAATTGCTTGTTTTGCAGTAGGATTATATTTCGAAGCTCATTTCAAGTGGCCACCAGCCCTTGTGCCTTCAACCGCATGGCATGTACGTGCTGTTTTCATTTTTATAAAGATTTTTTTGTAATACAAGTCACTTTAATTCACAGCATATTTGTGTATGTTGGTATATTGTTGATTTTTTTACTCTTTGATGCTCAACTCTCATTTTGCTTTTTGTCGGGTTTCAATTTTCATTCATTTATGCGATAGCATCATCGATAATCCATGCACAGACTTCAATTTGAGTGCACGGTTCTGCGCGTACTGCGTACTTTGTTCGCGGAAATTACTTTTGTAAAATGCACATTGTGACATTCAAGTTCTGTTCGATAAAAAATACAATCAATTTTTATTTTTAAGATAAATAACACAATGAAGATTAATATGAATTTTATGCTTATTTTATTATTTGTTTGTTTAACCAATACTTTCGAATCATTAAAATATTATTTCTCAACCTTTTAAAGTGTAAAATTTAGTTTTAAATGATTTATTACAATTTTTTAATTAAAAGTTTTAAGATCCAAATATTTGTTGGTTTAAGTTGGATAGTGAGAAATGCTGAGTGAAACTTCTTCGCACTCGTTTTTGCCCGCCTAATGGCGCGTCCCATTGCTCTGGGCTTAGTGGAATCTCAATTTTATGACCGTCTTCAATCTTGATTACTTCCCAATTTACTACCTATTGTCAAACATCTACGACTCACAGAAAGCTTTGGAATAAAGGTTTTACTTCTATATCTAAATGCATTGAAATGCAATGAAAGCATCGTGAAAACATTAGCGAATGTGCAAGCTGAAAGCCCCAAGGGTTTTGCAATTAAATGCGCGAATTAACGAAGCGTAATTGTTTCCCGTATCTTCGTAATTTTAAAACAATGTGACAATTAAAATAGAAGTATAACAAAAATCCAAAAAAATAAACTCCTTTTTAATTCAAAATAAAACAAGTTTTATTTTTGATGATCCTTTTTATTTTTAGTTTAGTTCAGTTTAGTTAATTTTGTGCTTGTCAATTTTACTCGTTCACAACCGACTTGCTTGTCTTTATCTATACGCAGCGAAGCAAACGAACGAAGTCGATTAATTAAAATATGTCCAGGATTTGCGATATAGAAGTTGCGGTAATTACAATTGGATTATCTGGCTTGGTTTGAACCCACCAGCACCCACAGGAATTTCCCGCTCTTGGCGCGTAGCATGGTGGGAAATTAAAATTTCTCCGCACGTCGCCGCACTCCCGAATCGACTCCCCGTCTACCCGGGGACTTGTCCCGCTCTATCGCATTCCCGAACCGTGTATTTTATTGTGCTCCATATGATCTTGTACTTTGCAGCCAGTACTTTGTACTCTGAGTGCGCGAGCCGAAGGAAACCGAATTTCGTTGTTAGTTCGTGTTCATGTTTCTCACGAAAGTCACGTCCGCACTGGTAAACCCTACTGCAAATGTCGTGACAAATCAAAAAATAAAAAATAAAAGTAGTTGATGTTCTCGCCCATATCGGTCTATAGGACTAAGATGCAATTACCGACTTTTCGATAAGATATTTTTGTTACAATTTACATTTTTATTATTTTTACATCACTCATGAATTCATAATTAATTTAAAACATAGTTAATTTTGTTCCATTTCATTAAATTTTTGCTTCTATAGCAAATTTTTTAAAAGTTTTATCTCAAAAACCAGAGGTAATATCAAACAAAAATTGTTTTATATTAAAAGTAATTAGCATTAGTCAGTAGGGCATTAACTTTTCAGTATTAAACTTTACCTGAATATATAACTCTATTTACACTAACCTGTGTTTTGCTGCACATCTAACAACTTAATAGACGCCCTTTATACGTTGAAACCCTTTATATTTAAGTTAATTAATGTCGTCTACCATTTCTGGTCGTCTGTCCTCTTTACACCAACTCATCTTAATCTCTCCTTCCATGTGATTATCCTCGGCATTAAATTAAAGGCTTCATTAATTTTTATAATTACCCCAACCGACATAAACAAAAGATCTAATCAGTAAATGTATCCATTCGCTGACACTGCCGCTAGCATTGCGGGCAATTTTCAATGTGGTAAATTAAAAACTTTTGCCCGCTTGTAAATTTTGCTTCCATTATTTTTCCATTGTGTGCGCTTCCCAAACAGCGGCAAAGCGAAGGAATCTTCGCGCACAATAAATTCTTTAATGGTTTGTTTAATGCCCGCTATTGCAAAGTTTTGTATGAAGAGGAAAAAAGAAATAGTTACTTTAGTAGCTAGCTATTATCAGAACTTACATAACATTACACCGAGTTGAAGGTTAGATAGTGTCGGCTTCCGTGATATGAAACGCTCTAATTGTCTTCATAAACTGTTGCCAGTGTCGCTGAGGTTCTGCGTGGAAAATGCGTTGAAAAGAATATTTCCCGTTTGTGTCTTTTGCGCATCATGGATAAAAATTCCATCCCCGAGAGCCAAAGTGCAAACGAACAGTGGTGGTAATATTAGTATGAAAAATTATCCTTGTTATTTTTCAGTTGATCCTTGTCCGCACGAATGCTCGCTTTCCTCGGCAAGCGGGAGTGCAGAAAAGGCTCGCGTTTTTAATCCGGCCATGTAATAACATGCCAGACAAGTTTTGTGGATATTTATTGCCTTTACTCTTCACATCCTTACAGCCTTGCGCCGCCCGCACGATGTCAGAGCTTTCACTAAAGAGAAGTTCTTATGCGCTCGCATAAAAGAGCGGAAGAAAAGCAAGTAAAACCAAAAATTACGCAGAAGAGATGAAATGGCCAACGAAACGAAATTGAAAAGAAAATAATACAAAAGTTTTCGTTTCCAAAAGCGAAATGAGTTGTGAAGATGAGGAAAGTAAGACATAGATCTTGTGGTTGCGATAAAATACTCTCAATTTCGGTACGCTGCTTAAACTAGAAAAGAATTAATGAGGTGTGCAATCTCAATATCAGTAAGTCTTAAATAACCGCAGTGGATGGGGTCATTGCTTAAATTGGAAAATCTAATAATCCCAACGATCTGTGACAAGAAAAACTTTTCCATTTTTAATATAGCAAAACTTTTTTTTACTTCCAAAACATTCACAGTGAAAATATTTTTCTAACACGTTGCATTATTAAAATTAATGAAATCATAACATAAACATAAAACTTTTTTAATCGGGTCAAATATTTATTTTGCAATGACTGCCCGCTGTATTATCATTACGTGGAGGCGCCGGGTTACATCATAATCTAAATACTGTGTCAACTTAATAAATAAAATGAATTAATGTATGCGTGCGTACATTAATCTGTTATTTTTAGAGCTGTCCTGTAAACATTTATGATTGATCGCATGCTAAATATTGACGCAGCAAATAATCTGATTTTTTGTCATGCGAAAGGGACGAAATGTCCTGCATATGACATGTTATGGCATATTTGAAATATTCAAATGCGTCAATCAAACGCAATTTGTGTATTCGAATTGTGGCGATGCTGCCGACGGCTTGTATAGGTATGTCACACATTTTATGGGCGTCAATCACGCCCAGCGTTGCGGTTTCGAGAATGTGATTAATTATATTACCCGCACGAGAAGAATGTGAATTGCTCACGGCCGTTTTCCACTTCAATTCTGTCTGCGCCGATTGTCTGAATCCATTTCTTCTTTTCTTGGAATTATTTTGAAGCTTAGCGCTTGCAGGGTAATGGCTGTGATTTGACATGACATTCGAGAGATATTTCACGTTTCTCCGAATTAATTTCACCAGCTTTTTATTAAATTTCTATTGAAGCAAATTTTCTGAATAAAAATATTTACCTCAAAAATTTAAAAATTAATTTTCATTTTTATTTTTATTTTTTATCCTGGTTTCTTGCGTAATTTTAGCAGAGTAATACCAGGACGCGTGATTAAGACTTAAATCTTGATTGTGTTCATGTTTTGCAAGATAGTCTTGAGTTTTAATGTGCAATTCACGACGGTCTTATGACACTCCGCAAGTTTCTGCTATGGGCGACCACTGTAACGGCTATTATCTTGTATTTTATCATGAGATAATTCTACCCTCTGGCCAGCTCCCTTGCGCAAACAATGTCTGGTGTTATTATTTTGTACAAAATATTATTCTAAGCCAGACTACTATAAAAACCTCTTCTGCACGTACCTAGCAAATTTATTTATTCAAATCTCGTCTGTTGTAAATTCTTGAAGTGGACAGTGACATATTTTTGTAAAAAGATGCGTCCTCTTCTAGGCAGTTCGTTTAAGTGAAATAGATTGCCTATCGGCTTGAGATAAACCTTTCTTCTACGTATGTATGAAAGCCTGAAGGAATTTGGTAGGAGATCTTAAACCTCACAATGCTCACCGAACACTGCCAGTCGCCGGGTGTATTTGAATGATACCCGATAGGCAAAAAACTAAATTTCATTTATTCGTCTCGAAATCCTTCTTTTATGCAGTGTGAAAAATTGATTTATCAAATTTGATTTCATCAATTTATTTCTGGATATGCTAGACCAAATAGGATCAAAAAAGTGTTTGCCACGTTGGAGGGATGAAATTACAGCAATTTATCTGGAATAAATGTTTAACGATTTGCTTTGCGGATTTTCTATTTGCGCAACTCAGCAAGCAGAGTTTTTGCTAGCATTTTTTTTAAATTATTATTTTTTTACTAAACGATGGGAAATAATTTTTGATTTGATTGGTGTGTTTTCAGATATTCAAGAATTCTATGAATTAACGCTTCTCGATGACAACAAATCAGTTCAAGAAAAAACGGCCGAGACCATTCGGATCGCAAACAAATGGGAGACGAATGACGGACCGATCGCACCGCCCTACAATAATGAGGTTTGTTAAAAATAATAAATATTAATAAAAAACAACACAAAAAATTTTTAATCTTTTCTTAGGCACAAAATATAATTTTTTAAATTTCTTTTATGAAAAACAGTTTGGTTAAATATTTGCATTTTATCTACTAAAAACATATGACTTTAAAGTTTGGTGGCGCCAATGAGTCGCTTTGATGTCGCTTCGGAATAAACTCAATTAAAATGTAAAACGGCCAACGCAAATTCAACTTTTACTCGGCGCTAATTTAATTAAGAATCATCCTGGCAAATGTACAAATTGAATGCGTTGATGAAAATCTGGAATTGTTCTGGTTTTAGTTTAAACGCGCTAGTTGAAAAAGTTGATTTAATTAACTATATTATTGACAGAAATATGAACCATAAAGTAATTTTATCAAAATTGTAATTAATGTTTCGTTTTATCTATTCAATTGCACATTTACTTTATAAGTATTTTTAAACCAGGAATTTAATTTTTGTTTTCTGTTGTTATTTTACGTCATTCGTGATTTTTTCTTTAAATTTTTTCGTTTATTTGGTTTGTCTTTATAAAAACGACTACTGTTATAAAAACGTTATTTGAAAATAAAAAACATCATAAGTGTTGTTTGTATACGTCCCTGGGAGGCGGCAGTGGCACAAGGCGCTGGAAAAAGTCGTGTCATTATAAACAACGGTGTGTTCTGAATACAAATTAGATGAGTGTGTTTTCGTTTCCGATGGCATTAATTATAACGAAATGTGTCGTGCCGTTCGACGTGATGTGCGCTGAATATATGCAATGTGGCAAGTCTATAAATGGCAAACGTTGCCGCCTCCCTAAATGTCTGCAACGTCGGCGCCGTCGCCGTTAGTAATGTAATTATGCCTGTGCTGGCGTATATTATTAGAAACGAGGGTAAAGAAAAACCTCACACGCGAGAAACAAGCAGATGCGCAATGACAAAAGCGATAGCAGCTCGCGTACAAGTTGACATTCTGCGTGGATTAAATAAACATAGTTAGCATAATCAATTTGCAATGTAGCATCATAAATTATATCTACACCTTCAGGCTAGATTTAATGCAAAAATAATTTACTTTTATACTTATATGGGTATATTTTTAAAAATTGAATTTCATTGTTGTATTGCTTTTATTTCATGTTTGAATTTAAAAAAATGAATCAATAGTCATTTCAGACAAGTATGCTAAAGTTTTATTTTTTATTGTAAGCTGCTCGTTGTTGAGATTTATGTGCACAAACAAAGGTTTAAATTTTAGTAGGGTGACGCTGCGACACCGCGACATGGCGCTTTCTTCGGCTCGCGTTGGCGTATAAAAAGCACATAAAACGCCGCCGCTGTCCATCCGCCTTTGCCGCGAAAAACTACGAATGCTCTCAGATGTGCAGCGACGTCAGCCAAAATAGAATGGGTCCACAATCAATAGCCGTGCTGGTAATTTACTAAAAGCTACGAAATTGCGATCGTACTTGCTTTCAAGTTGCCGTCTCCAACCGTGATCTATTCGCAAACTATTGGCCTAACATTACAATTTTATTGTCACAAATCTTTTCATTTAGCTATTTTCACTTAGTTTACTCTGATTACATTCGCAAGATCAGCAAATATCTAAAACTTCTTTTTTTTAAACAAAAAATGCTATAAATGCAGTGGATAAAATAATTTGCATAAATTTCTAAACCTAGTGAATATAATAATCCTATTATGGTGAACCACTGCGCAAACATACCAGCGGCGGTGTGCGGTTTGGTTTTCACGTCAGTGATGTTCAGAGGCGGCAGGCTGTGACGTCTGGCAGCACTGCCTTTTTGCAACAAGGCGCGAAGTACTAGTATTATCCTTGCGTTTGAAATCCGTATAACTCGATCGTCATGCACCAACGCTTTTCACGCTCCTTCTCATCTATTGTACGCGTGTTTTTCTTCAGGTTACAAAAAAATTCTTGTTTTTCGATGCATACCCATAGTTTGAGTGAAAGCTTTTGTGATCGGTGGGTATTTGTAGGAATTGTTAGAAAAGTGCTGCTAAGCTAGGTTTTGTTTGTTTGTTTGTTTTTTCCTCCTGTCAGTCACGTTTTTTTAGCCAATTTTTTGGGGAGACTCTTGGAGATAGAACTCAAGTCTTAGGAGATTTGTTTGAGAAGATAAAATGCACGGTTTAGATCAAAAGAATAATTTATTGAACAAAAGAAGGAAACAGCTTATGACTAGATATTCACAGTTGGTATTTTAGTGATGGTAGGCAGCGTACGCTGGGGCGGCGTAAGCATGAGCAACTGGGGCAGCATACGCGGCATGAGCCACTGGGGCGGCGTAAGCGAGTGGAGCGGCAACCTTGGCAACGACTGGGGCGGCGACTTTGACGGCCAAAGGTTCACGACGGACGACAGCGTTGAAACCGTGGATTGGGTCAGCGGTGTAGTCAACAGTACGACGGAAACCATCAGCATCGGTCAAAGAGTAAGATCCTTGGACGACATCACCGTCACGTTGTTCGTGTTGGCTCTTGCTGTCACCGGTCAAATGGTCATCGACACCGTATCCGTAGTTGTATTGTGGATGAGGGTCATAAGCTTCAGCAACGACGGCCTTGGCAACTGGGGCAGCATAAGCCAAAGGTGCGTGGGCATAGGCTGGGGCTGCAGCGTAGGCTACTGGAGCAGCTGGGAGCAGACCAGCGTTGGCAACAGCCAAAAGAGCGGCGAAAGCAACGAACTATAAATGAAAAACAAACATTAGTACAAATTAATTTTACCTCAAGTTTATTATTATGAATTGTAATTAAAAAAAGTAATAAAAATATTACTTTGAATGCCATGTTGTCTATTGGTTTGTGTCTTGTTGGATACAATGATAAACTGAACGTTTGACTTCTTTATATACTAAGAATCATTTCCACTTTATTTTTTCGTTGAGGCAAATTTAAATTTAAAGTAGTGGTACTACTCTAAACAGTATTTCACTAACCGACGTGGGGATACCTTCACGATTCGAAAGGACCACAACGACCACACCTTGCATAAGGTCACGACGTCGTCTTGCAACCGACAGTTGGCGCTACTAACTACGTTTACTTCTTCTATTTCATTCCACTCTTCCTTTCGAGCACGACGACATTCGCACACATGACGCATGCATGTCGAATCAAATAAAAAATGAAATCGGATTTCTAGTTCAAATTTTACATATACAACATCAGCGACGTGCGTCGACGATCGGTTATTGATATTTGTTGGAACGATGCGTTGCATCACACGCGGAATGTATCACGCGCTACGCCACCATAATGGCAGTCGAAAATCGCGATATTGCTTTATTGCTTTGACATTTATGGCATCGGCAGCAAAACTAATCCAAAAATCAGCCATGCTACAATTTCAACACAAATTCTAGTGTGGATTGAATAAATAAAAATTGTAACGAAAAGATCATACCAAATATTAGTAATCTATTTAAGGGGTTAGGCCTCTCTAGAGTGGTTTATTTACAAATTTACAGTTTAATTACAAGAAGTTTTTGGAAGCGATTTATTTAATAATAGCGGCTGTAGAGCGTTTTTGCGAGGACGTGCATGGTCAAACTCCAGAGTGGCCTTACCCCTTAATCATTAATTTTACAACGCACATGATTTAAATGTAAATAAATATTTATTGCTGCGGATGTACACAATATTTTACAAAAACATGACTTTTGCATATTTCACAACATTCGTTTTTGTAAACAACTATTTGGCCTTTAACCATTTTTTGTACAATTACCTATAACACATCTTTAAAAAAAAACATACAAAACCATTTCAGAACTGCTAGTTTTTAATTTTAATTAACCACGTGAATATCGTAAAAGCAAGGAAATGAATTGCCTGCATTAATAAAAAAAACAAAACACGCAAACACATATTTCTTCCTAATGCACACCAAACATAATTATGTTTTGTTTAGCTTTGTTCACTCCGAGAACTATGAAACTAATGGAATATAGAACCGATCCATCAAGTCAACATTCTAAGACAAAGAAAACTCAAGTTTAGGGTCTCTAATCTTTGTTAGCGTTTTGTTGATTAGACCGTTGTATGATTAGAAGTGAAGATTGAATATGCCATTACGTATTGGATCCTTATATATGTAAGTTTAATATCACATGCCCCAGGGCATTTATATCAGGTACTTGATATGTTTAAACTGAAGATACACTTTGGTATCTTTGCTATTAGGTAGATATTAGGTAGAAGTTATCTGCTAAAAGCTCTGAACTGAGACTTCGATGATATTCATAACATGTGCACGCTTGGTTTCATTGTTTACAAACCATGTTTCCAATATATTCGTAATTGGAGTACTAGAGACAATCTCAATTAAATTTCCTATCAATATAGGTACATGTCCTGATACTACGAACAAAGATAATAATTGGCATTAGATTAAAAAAAGTCTAAATATACTAAATATTAAAGATTATTGTTTCATGATTCTATAAAAAAATATTTTAATGTTTTATCATGACAGTTAGAGGGTAGGTATAACAAAAACGTATAGAAAAGTTTAATTTCCCAGTGGATACGGATTTGTAGATTTAGCTTTCATGGTTTTCTTTTTACCTTGACTTGCTGAAATTAACCGCTAAGTTGAAGAAGTAGAATAAATGGCGTCATTTATTACTTTGGATGTTCCTCAATTGTTTATTTTTAATTATAATTGTATTCAGTTTGTTTAAATTGTTGCCTCAAAATAATTACGTTGTACAAATGTATCAATCATGGTGTAGTTTTAAAAATTGAAAGCTGATGGTAATGTGACGATTATAAAGTCAAAGGAAATTATTCAACTTTTACTTTCTCATTAAAATTCGATATTATGCTCGCGTTCTGTCTGGTTTTGTCTTCTCGAATTGCTTGCGTCGTATTTCTTTTGGATGGGCTCGTGGCATGTGTGGACTAGTGGACTAAACGAACTGACCATGACACACTTTCCAACGCACAAGCGCGAGGCGCGGTTACATAAGCCGCCGAAGAAGTTGAAGAAATGTAACACTCACACTCACGTGCGGTAATTCGTGTTGGTGAAGACTCGATTGTTGTATAGAATAAAAATAAACATCGAAATGAAAGTAGATTTTTTTTAATGACAAACCCTTGAATAAATTAAAATTAAAAAAAAACAACGCAAATTATTTTCTTAAAATTTATATTGGTATAATTTAAAAAAAAATTAAACATATAACGTTTGATAAATAGTTTTTTGAGGTAACAAAATTTTTAGATTAACAAATGACTTAGTGGTGGTAGACGGGGGCAGCGGCGTAAGCTACTGGGGCGACAGTTTTGACGGCTTTGACGGCAAGAGGTTCGCGGTGAACAACAGCGTTGAAACCATGAACATCATCAGCGGTATACTCAACAGTGCGCTTGTAACCATCAGCATCGATGAGGGAATACGATCCATGGACGGCATCTCCGTTACGGACTTCTTGGGCGTCCTTGTTGTCACCGGTCAAATGGTCGTTGATGCCATAACCGTATTGGTATTGTGGGTTAGGATCGAATGGTTCTGGGACGACAGCTTTGGCAGCGTAGGCAATTGGAGCGGCTACTTTAGCGATGGGGGCGGCATAAGCATGAGCTACTGGAGCGGCATAAGCGTGATGAGCAATTGGTGCAGCGTAAGCAGCATGGGCTACTGGGGCAGCATAACCAACTGGTCCAGCTGGTAATAAACCGGCTTGAGCAACGGCCAAAAGGGCGGCGAATGAAACAAACTATAAAAACACAATCAAAGTTATAATTTTTATTAAAAAAAAAAATTAAGTTAATTACCTTGAAAGCCATTTTGAGTTGTTGAGTTGTAAGATTCGTTTGACTGAATGCCGCTTGATTGCGGCGGCTTCTAATTTATATCCAGCCGAAAATGTTACGTAATCAATGATCTTCGCTCAATTTCGGCACACCCTCTCAAATATTACTATTACTATTTAATATCCATGCATCTTTGTTCGTTTTTGGAGTTGGGCCACAAAAGTGACTTCTAAAACTAGTATTATGCCAACAGATTTAATACCAAAATATTCGTTTTTGGGTTTCGCAATCGTATCGTAAGCAGATCAGCATCAATTCGGTACGCTCGGCTCCACGCTAATAAAGTTACGGAGAGTTAAATTAATTTATCGATTCCATTCGAAATATGCGTGACTGTACAATGTGCATGCGAATAAAACATGATCGCATCCAGCGTACCAGCGCTGTACCATTCGACATTGGCCGTAAAACAATGTACTGCCCCAAACACAACGCACAGGTGTGTATAGCACTGAATTTAAATTAAATTTATTATTCATATTCGCATTCGAGGTGGATACCCATTCATCCTCCCAGCGTGGTGTATCTACAAACATTCAATGTAAAATCCAAACAATCGCAAACGCACGAATGGTTTACAGTTTAATTAGTATTTGAAGTAGCATTAACTTATTTTTAGCACAAGTACAAACAATCATGAATATTTAAAGTCAAATAAAATTGATTAATATCCTTATGTTATTTTTGGTTGAATTATTAATTAAGTTAAAGTAAAATCTTATGCTTTGTTTTGTTGTTGTGGAAAACAACGTTTTAAGTTGTGAAATTTTGGTGACATGCTCTCAAATATGCAACTTAGTCGAGAACCTACTGGCACTGAGTAAATCTACATAAATTTCCATAATGCGACAGAATGCACGCCAGCAATGCAAATTCCCATTGGAAATTTATCAAATCGATGTCTGGATAGATTTAATGTGTCACTTAAATCTTCGCACATCTTCGACAACGTCATGCACATTCATCCTGGTCGCGATTGTTCAAACGCCGATGTAGGCCGGGAATGCGTAAAATTCACATATTGCTTTCCATGGAATGGTAGTGTACAATAAAAGCTTTTATTATATCGCCAGGAATACAATCCACACGTATATACAGACGATTTCTTATGAGTGGAAGTCCCGTCTGAAATAGGACGGGTGGAATGAAAGCAAAAACGGACCAACGGTATCACATAATCTCGAGCAGCTTATATTATTTTAGAATGTCTGTAGGAAATGTACGATATAATTCAAAGTGTAATAAGTATAACATCGCTCGATGACAATGACTTGGTGGTGGTTTGTTCGGTTCGGATCGGAACGACAATGGCCCAAATGGGGCGAATTGCGAATACGTTCTGAAATGGCTTTATATGCAATCGTAAAAATATTTAATGCTTTACATTTTGGAGCAATGTATGCTTACGTCTGGCGTATGTTGATGAACCTGTCTCTTTCAGGGCATGGTTTTAAACCAGAAGGGAACTGGAGACATTACATTTGCCGCTTTTATGCAAAGACATAAAGTGAAACTATATGTTTGACACTTTACAAGCATACGTTTTATAGTTATTATTGGTATTGTATGTCATGTTCTAGAATATTACAATATTATAAAATCAAATTGTGTTTTGATCTAAAAAAACAAAATAATAACAACAAATATAAAGAATAAATTGTGTTATTATTTTAATAAAATTTATTTTTCTGTTAGGTTATGTGAGTCTTGTCGTGCAGACTTCAAAATATTTTCCTACTCTCATAACTTAATGCTCACCAGCACTGCATCAACATTCGTAATAAGAAAAATGTCAGTCTAATTTATACCTTTGTTTGTTTGTTTCAGGTAAGCGTAATAATGTGCCTTTCCTGGCACTGTTTCATCAGCGAGTGCGTATTATACAATCCTGACAGTGCAAACAGTTTTCTGAGGAAACTGCAAGAAGTAATATGTTAGCCAGACAAGGTTAGTGGATGGGTTTTGCGTTTAAATAGTTAACATTTGCATATGAAAACTGACTTTCCAAAAGCTCGTAGTTACCCGTAGTTCTTTCTATAGTTCCTCTGGTTACAAAAAACTTTAACGTTGGTAGCGCAGGTGTAATTTGGAAGCGTCGAAATTTGCAAATGCCACAACCCAGGGCGTCGTTCCCAGAAGCAGTTAAAGGAAGCTTAATTTTATGCCAACATCATGTAGATGATGCGTAATAACCCATTTGCGTTGTGAAACTCATAGACGGTTGTCTATTAAATTAATTATACATTCACAAGTGCCAGAATGGTAATACTTCTTTGTTTACATTAAGGTATGGTGTATGGTGTTTCGAATATAAATGACAAATTTAAATACTGATTGTTTTAATATTGACAACAAGTTCTAACAAAGTGTTCTAAATACGATTCAATTGGGATTGTTTGTAATTTATGATGACAATAAACTTTAACATTTCCTTGGGGATGTTGGGTTGTTGGTTCCTGGCTTTAATATCATTTTTCCATGTAATGTGTTTGATAAATTGCTGTATTGCAATCGATGTCATGGGAATAAGAATGTGGTTGTCTTACATTTGTCGAGAAATACGACAATAAAGGAAATTGATGATTGCAGTAATATGGTAAAATTAATAACTCAAAATTGAAATATAGAAATTTTTATTTTGTTTAAAAATTAACAAATAAATAATTATTGGGTGATAAGTGTTAATGGTGGTAAGCAATTGCAGGCGCTGCTATTTTAACCGCTAATGGTTCACGGTGCACCACAGCATTGAAACCATTAATAGGATCTGCTGTGTATTGTACAGTGCGGCGAAAACCATCAGCATCGGTTAATGAGTAAGAACCTTGGACGATATCACCATCACGATGTTCTTCTTGAGTTTTACTATCACCGGTTAAATGGTCATCAACACCATAACCATATGAGTACTGCAGATGTGGGTCATAAGCTTCAGCAATTTCAGTTCAGTTTGGTTGCAACTAGTAACATTATTGATTTTGATATCCTTCTGATGCAACATGAAATTTATGCGTTTGTATTCAAAATGCGTTTCTGCTTCAAATATAGCTAATAATCATATTAAATGCAATGAACGCATCAAACTAAATAATCACTATGATATTACATAAGCACCTAAAATTACAATCCGGAATTAGGTACTACTTTGATATTAAACTATGAATTTATTGAAATAGAAATTAATTAATCAGATTTAAGTAGATAAGGGAGACCATGTTTGTAGACTGCAAGTTAAAGAATGTACAAATTCTTACTTAACTTCCTATTAGTTTACACCGGACTTGAACATTTTTGGGAAAAGTTTTTTGAAAAAAAGTCAAACAATTTGATAATATTAAGTACTAAATATATTGATAATTTTTTTAACAAAATATTGGTTGGGATATATATTTGTCTATATATCCATATATTTGAGTACGTAGTAAAAAAATAAGCATGTAACATTTAATGGTAATAACTTGGTGCGCTGTAAGCCAAGGGTGCGGCATGAGCAGCAATTTTGGTGATGGTTTTAACCGCAAGTGGTTGTCTATGAACAACAGCATTGAATCCATTGATTGGATCTGCGGTATATTGCACAGTACGACGGAATCCATCAGAATCGGTAAGGGAGTAGCTACCTTGGACAACATCACCATCGCGATGTTCTTCCTGGTTCTTGCTGTCTCCGGTATGAGGATCTTCAACACCATAAGCAAATGAGTATTGTGGATGAGGATCATAAGGCTCGGCAACAACAGCTTTAGCAATTGGAGCAGCAGCATAATGCGCTACTGGAGCGGGTGCGTAGTGAGCTACTGGGGCAGCAGCATAATGAGCAACTGGAGCAGCTGCGTAGGTTTTAGCAACAACGGGGGCTGCAGCATAGTGAGCTACTGGAGCTGTAGCAGCATAAGCAGCTGTTGCTAGTGGATGAGCTTGATGGAAACCAATTGGTCCGCCTGCATTGACTACAGCCAAAAGGGTTGCAAAGGCAACAAACTGTAATAACAAAAAAATTAAGTAAAATTAACTATATTATTTTACGAAGTGTTATTTTAGCATTACCTTGAAAGCCATGTTTGCTGATGGAGAGTTAGTTGAGATATGCGTTCTAATCTTATTTCTTTGCTATTTATACCAGCATCATGTCGCCATGTCGACATCCGCCAACATCTCATTAAACCCGAAAAACTCTACCAAAGATACTCTCAAAAAAATTACGCTAAGGTCAAGATTAGTATGCATTTGTATTACATTAAATATCAAGCTAATAAAATTCTTATAATCATGCGACAGCTGAAGCCGCCAGCGTCGTCGGTTATATTTGGAAACTATAACACTTTCATAATATTTGAAGTTCAGGTGTAAACGCGTCACACACACACGCACCTGATTTCTTTACATTGTGTAATTTCTCGTGGTTTTAAATAAACGCTATAATTGATTTCCACTCGAACATCTAAATTAACTTTATTGAGCAAACGGTGACAATGTGTCCGACACTCGCTTCACTGATCCAGTTATGTGAAATTTTCGTCATCGCATTCGATAAAATGTCAATTTTATTGCAAAACAGTCTCACCAATCCGACGGTTTCTTAATTCCTTTGACAAGTCGTAAATAATAAATTTACGATATACTAGTCTGACGACGTATCATCAATAAAAATGATCATCATTTTTATATTTGTACAAGAAGTACTAGATTTTAATATTAATGAGTTTGTTACTACTGCAGCAAAAAGTTTTAGCAAAATAAGGAAGTTGTTTTAGTTTTTATAATCTTAAATAAATGCAAATACCATATTCTCAATTAACTGTCAAAACTTTTAAAGAGTTATTTTTATTACTTGTTTTCAATACAAAATTTAAATGATCGACTCAAATGACTGCATTCACTTGACGTTTGATACAGTATTGGATTTCCAGGTTCTATTCCTTGTCGTACAAGTCAACTGTGAATATGTTTGACTTTTCAATTATTCGCTTGAACGGTTGAAGTGGTATGTCAAACACAGGACTTTGGTAATAATAATTTCCATCTACGCTTATAGTATTTTTAAAATATTTTAAGGAACAACCATAAATTTTGATAAATTTTATGTTAAACGTAGCAGAATTCAAAAATAATTATTACTTTACATAAACCAAATATAGTAAAGGTTTATACTCCGTTGTTTGTAAAGTTGTTAATACATTGGTAGTTTAGCAATTAAAAAAAACATCTCGTAAATCAAAAAAGTTGAATGAAATTAATGTTTGTTGAGTGAGCCGAGCTGAATTGTACCCGTGGGCATTCGCCAACAACTATAATTAAATTACTTACCAACTAAATTTTGTTAGTTATGGCAAACTCTATAACTCTATAAATATTTTTTTTTTAATTTAAATGATATACATGATTAAAAACTTTAATGCTGGTACTTATTATGGAGTAATACGTTTAAATAATTTTAAACATTTATTTAACGGGAATTTGTAGATCAAATAAAAAGAAAAAATTAAGTTTTTTATAATTTTATTTCATAACAAATAAATTAAAAACCACAATTAACTTAATGGTGGTAAACGGCAACTGGGGAAGAGTAGGTAGAGTAGGCAGCGACTGGGGCAGCTACTTTAGCAATAGGGGCGGCGTAAGCGTGAGCTACTGGAGCAGCATAGGCGTGGTGGGCAATTGGGGCGGCGTAAGCATGAGCTACTGGAGCAGCGTAGGCGTGGTGAGCAATTGGGGCAGCATAGGCAACTGGAGCGGCAACTTTAGCGACAACTGGGGCGGCAACTTTAACAGCCAAAGGTTCACGACGGACAACAGCGTTGAAACCGTGGATTGGGTCAGCGGTGTAGTCAACAGTACGACGGAAACCATCAGCATCGGTCAAAGAGTAAGATCCTTGGACAACATCTCCGTCACGGGATTCAACTTGGCTCTTGCTGTCACCGGTTAAATGGTCATCGACACCGTATCCGTAGTTGTATTGTGGATGAGGATCGTAAGTTTCAGCAACAACAGCCTTGGCAACTGGGGCAGCATAAGCAACCTTAGCAATTGGAGCGGCATAGGCGGCATGGGCAATTGGGGCGGAGTAAGCCAATGGAGCGGCGGCATAGGTGTTGGCAATGACACCAGCATTGGCGGCAGCGACCAAAGCGGCGAAAGCTACAAACTAAATAAACATTTTAATTAATATTTTCGTTTATTTCTTAATAAATAAATTTATTATTTTCAAAATAACTTACTTTGAAGACCATTTTGTTGGCTGTTGGTTGTTGTTGTTGTTTGGACGACTTGCAAGACAACTGTGATAAGCTTCTGTGTTCATCGAGCTTATATACTAATTTTTTTGCTGGAAATTTTAATGTTACGCAATTTGATGTAAATTTTTGACAAAGGCGGGACTGGTTAGATTATCTTGGTAAATAATCCTTTTTGTTTCATTGAAGCTGCTCTAGTTTTACAAATTTAGTGAAATATCAACCAGTGGTCAGTTACCAAACGATAGTAAATATAAAAGAATAGACTGGAATGCAAATAACTCTAAATGTGTATCAATCGTAGTAGACGCTATTAATAGAATTGTATCAATGGTTATGACGATGGCAATGCCGTGGTTTGACAATCACATAAACCTTGTTATATAAACGCACGTCTGTTTCGAGTGAAATATTTTTAGTGACATTCGTTAATTGGTCAGAACTTGAACTTGGCGATATGAATTAATTAATATTAATGGCGATCATGACTTTATTTTATTTTCAATAAATATTTAAATTAAATACTTCTTTAAGATTCCATTTTATTCATTCGAGTAAAACTTATAGTACATTTTTTTAGTCTATTATTACTATCTTATAACAAATGTTTGTTTATTACAATCAGAGAATGATAAATAAATCAGAGCTTTGCATCTATTTTCAAAGTAGCTATTTGTTAATAAAATTGTCCATCATTTTGCTATTTTTCATTAATAGCTGCATAGTTAAGAATATAGGAAACTTGTTTTACAAACTTAGATTTAACATTAATAGTTGTATGAAGCTGAACCAGAACGCAATTTACGATCTTCCTCTGCAAGGTGATTTGAGTTACAAGTCTCTGCATTAAGCACGACTTTAGCCATTGGTTGTATGCTGATTACAGAATGCAGTCTGCAGAATGTTCAATGCGAAATTCTGGATGCCGAATGCAAAGCCGTAACCAGCGAAAGATAAATCCGTTTTGATGTGAATTATGTGCACGGTAACTGCAAGGAATATCTTGGAATTGGAATTGATGGGGCAATTACTGGACGCTTTCCAACGTGCACCCTAATTTCTATGGGTTGCGACGATAATTTGTTATGGAAATTAAGTAACCTTGAATTCGTGCTTTAAAAAAATGAACGAAACAAGAAATAAACTAAATAGTTTTTAAATTAAAACATATTTATTTAAATCAATTACTTAAGGTATAATACGAACATAATACAATATACATTTAATGGTGGATGAGAGTACTATGAGCAGCTAACTTAGATGGAAGAGCAGCATAAGATGAAACAGCTACTGGAGCCGCGTGAACAATTGGGGCTGCGTAAGCAACTGGAGCAGTGTAGGCATGGTGAGCGATTGGGGCAGCGTAGGCAACAGGGGCGGCAACTTTAACCGCTAAAGGTTCACGACGAACAACAGCGTTAAATCCATTGATAGGATCAGCAGTGTAGTCCACAGTACGACGGAATCCATCAGCGTCGGTTAATGAGTAAGATCCTTGGACAACATCACCATCACGTTGTTCGTGTTGGGTCTTGCTGTCACCGGTGAGATGATCGTTGACACCGTAACCAAAGTTGTATTGCGGATGAGGATCATACGCATCAGCAACAACAGCTTTAGCTACGAGTGGAGCAGCTACATGCGCTAAAGGAGCAGCGTATGCAACCGGGGAGGAAATATGAGCAATTGGTGCAGAATATCTCAGAGGTGTTGTGGCGTATGTGTTAGCAATTACGCCAGCATTAGCAGCCGCAATTAAAGCGCTAAATGCTACAAACTATAACAAACAATATATAAGTATACACAAAATCTTACATTTAAAACTAGTTGATTATTTTTACCTTAAAAACCATTTTGAATTTTTTGTTTAGTTGCTGAACTGACATCAAATGTTCAACTGTGTCTTTGTTCAAATTGATTCGAGCTTTTATACCTGTACGAAACTTGCATTTTGTTTTTGGGGAATTGTAGATACAATTGATCAAAATTTCTAGTTTTATAATAAAATGCAAATAACAATGATATGTTTTGGTAAAAGTGGGTAGCGGAATAGGTTAGTTTAAATATTTGTTGTAAATATAATAAATGTTTACATTAAAACTGGTTGAGTTTATTCCAAGATTGAAATATTTATTAACTTTCAATAAATAACTCATTTGGGTAAATATTATCAGTGTGAAAATATTACAGTTATTATTATTCGGTTGCATTACGTAAATTCAGGACCGTTATTCAAATATTTATGTTTTAACCAAATTTTGTTGTGGTTTATTACACAATATTGTTATTTTTTAGTTTCTGTAATAAATCAACTTGAAATTTAAACATTTCTAGAGTTAGATACCAATAATAAAATATAATAATAGAACAAACAACTCCTGAAAATGGTGTTTAAAATAATTCCATTAAGATTTATCATTTAATTGTTGATTTGTTAGTATTATGAACAGTTTTTTTACTATATAGAAGCTTTTGCTACCTTCTTAGCTGCTGAAAATACAGGTGTCATTGTCAACACATACTCAGCACCTTCAAAAATTTCATCTAATGCGTAGCAATTGCTCATGTTGTAGGGATAGCAATAGCATAGTTGTAAGAACTGTCGTTAGATATGCCTATGACTTTTATTTACAATAGAACTTTAAATATAGAACTGATGATCATTTAACTGGCGATAGCAAAAGCCAAGTCAAATCTCGTGATGGAGATGTTATCTTTGGTTCATACTCTTTGATGGATACCGATTGTAGTCATTGTACTGTAGACAATTGCTGACATTGCAGATCAAGTCCATGATCTCAATGCCAATGTGCGTCGTAATTTTTTACCCTAATTGTTCACCTTGTCTCATTGGCTCAAGTTTTAGCTCTTCTGCCATCTAAATTAGTTCCTGATATTTTTTTATCCACCATTAAATTTGGTTGTTTAATATTAACTAACTTATTATAAATATTTTCATTTTTTGCAATGTTGGAAATATCTATTTTTATTTTTGAAAAAATTTTTATATAATGAGGCCAGCAGCAAAAGAAAAGAAGTTGAAAACAAATAACATTATATGCGCATTATTCATTTGTAGCTTGGATTAAAATTGTTTTCAATATTAAGTACAAATTTCATAATAACAAGTCCTTGATCTACAACGTCAATTCTATGATAGGTCGCAATTTATCGCTCATATTACATAAAGTTGTCACTCAAATTTAAAAAAAAATTTTTACGAAATTGTATTGACCTGCAGTAGAGTAGAAAACAAAATATTTATTTTTTAAACGTTTTTATTTGCCAATAAATAAATTAAATAAATTTATATAGTTAATGATATAAACAATTTAATGATGGTAGACAGCAACCGGGGAAGTATAAGTGGAGTAGGCGGCAACTGGAGTAGCTACTTTAGCAATAGGAGCGGCGTAAGCGTGAGCAACTGGAGCAGCATAGGCGTGGTGGACGACTGGAGCGGCATAAGTGGCATGGGCAATGGGGGCAGCATAAGCAACGGGGGCAGCGACCTTGGCAACAACTGGGGCGGCAACCTTAACAGCCAAAGGTTCACGACGAACAACAGCGTTGAAACCGTGGATTGGGTCAGCGGTGTAGTCAACAGTACGACGGAAACCATCAGCATCGGTCAAAGAGTAAGAACCTTGGACAACATCTCCATCACGGGATTCAACTTGGCTCTTGCTGTCTCCAGTTAAATGGTCATCGACACCGTATCCGAAGTTGTATTGTGGATGAGCATCGTAGGGTTCAGCTACGACAGTTTTAGCAATTACGGGGGTGGCAACATGAGCAGACAAAGCCAATGGGGCGGCGGCGTAAGTGCTGGCAATTACTCCAGCATTGGCGGCGGCTACCAAAGCGGCGAAAGCTACGAACTAAAAAATATTTGTTATTTGATTTGATTATTGTTTATTTTTATTATTTGATTGATAAAATTCAATCGAACACATACTTTGAAAACCATTTTGAATTGTGTTTGCTGTACTGTTGTTTGATCAACTGTGGTTTAGGATAAGTTGCAACTGGTATTTATATTTAAACCCCTGCCGCACAAAAAAAAAAAAAAATTTGCACATGCCACGAAAAACCTACAATTCTACAATCACGCCAAATTTGTTATGTTATTACAAATTTTTAAATTTATTTATTTGAATTCCCAATGAAGAACTGCTCTAGTTACGTGACATTTTCCATAAATTTAAATACTTGCTCTTGACCAGTGTGAAAGACCCGATTACAACCAAATGCAATCGTAACAAAAAAAAACGTCAGATGACGTTTTAGCAAAATTTGTTTCACTTTCTTTTGTCTTATTCATTAATCAATAACTGAATTTAGTAGTGTCCAAGAAATATTGCTCAAAATATACACTACAACTGGTTGAGCAATTAAGTAAACCTTAATTTTTTGATGTTAATCATTAATAAAATCATTAATAATTACTTAATTAGTTATGTGCAGGCATTATTTAAAATTACAACATTGCACAACTGGTTTAAAATAAATCCTTCACTGTGCTTTAGTTTTTGGCCTTTATTAATAAAATAAACATAGATTCAAATTTCATTGGCACAGAAACATATATTAACCTATCAATTAGCATACTATTGATTGAACTAAACCAAAATTGAGAATTTATTGATACACATTGGTTTAGCACGTGTTAATTATACACTTGACAATTTATTACCAAGCGCGAACATTAAACCTAACACACAAACCTGTCAAAAGTAAATAATTTAGTAATTTGATTTATTTATAGTATTCATATTAAATAATAATTGTTTACACTGCAATACAGCATAAAGCAGTCAAATTTCAAAAAAAGAAAAGGACTTTTTACTCATATGCCAATTAAAAAACAAATATTATACTAGAAAAAAGTGTATAAAGCATTATCCCTAAAGTCATGAACGGTTAGTAAAACATTTATTGTTTGTTTAAAGTTTGTTTTAAGTTTAATTCAGTTTGCTAATGTAATCAATGTAAATAAATATTTTCATTTATTGCGCCGTCAGAAAATACTGGAGAACAAATGTTTTCTTATGTTTATTGGGTTGTTTTCAAATTATAATTGACCATGCTCTTTACTGGATCATTAATAAATTGCTTTGTTGAAGTTCCTTGTCAAAACATGAAGAAAATATAAATACTTATTTCACAAAGTTTTTTCCTTGTTATTTTATTTTTATAGCATATGCGGTAAAGAGGTTGTTGAGTTTCTAAAAAATAAGTGGTAGTTCAGGAATCAATATACAAGTTTGTTGATGCATAAATGGGGTTTTGTAGAAGTTGGCATAATGCTACAATACTTAAATAAAAAACGAACTACCTAAGTATGTTGGTTTCTCAATGGGATTCCGTTGATAATAAACGAATAATAACACAAAAATATACAACCAGTTGAAAAAACAACACAAGTAATAATATTTTTCAATAATTTATTTTGTCATAAATAAATAAATAAATTTATATAATTTAATGATGGTAGTAGGCAGCTGGGGCAGCATAGCTGGAGTAGGCGACTGGGGCGGCGACTTTAGCGATAGGGGCAGCATATGCGTGGTGGGCAATAGGGGCAGCATAAGCAGCATGAGCAACTGGAGCAGCATAAGCTACTTTAGCGACTGGGGCGGCGACTTTGACGGCTAAAGGTTCACGACGGACAACAGCGTTGAAACCGTGGATTGGGTCAGCGGTGTAGTCAACAGTACGACGGAAACCATCAGAGTCGGTCAAAGAGTAAGATCCTTGGACAACATCTCCATCACGTTGTTCGTGTTGGGTCTTGCTGTCAC
>JARJDS010019543.1:0-18980 GCA_030264155.1 Atheta pasadenae | reverse complement strand
TTTTAATAAAACGCACCAGTTTTGAGTAAATCACAAAATAATAACGAAAAATAAAATAACATCAAGTAAAATTTCCAATGTTTTTTGTCACAAAACCCCAAAAAACTCCAACTAAAAATAAAAATATCAAAAAATTATTTAAACAAAAATTATTCCCAATAACCTAACACACATTTCACCCTAAAAAAATTTTAAAAACACGCACCAGTTTTGCGCAAATCGCTAAAAAAATACAAATTCAACGCAATACCCAAAATTCCAAAACAAAAAATCCAAAACAAATCCTTAAAAATTTGTCCAAACGACTTGAAATTAAACTATTACACAATTTTTTTTATATCCTCCACATACCAACACACTCATCTCCACATCCAGCTACTGTTAGATCGTTAACTCTCAAGAATTACAACCAATTAATCTTTCGGCTGACTTTAACTCAACTTCCAACTTACAATAAAAAAAAAAAAAATCTAAACACTCACAAGTCTTACACTCTTCCGATGAAAATGAATATTAAAAAAAAATCAACCACAAATTAAATAATCTTCCAACTACTAATAAAAAAATAAGATTACCACTTTAGTTTAGTTATTATTACGTTTTATGACGATTCAACATTTTACAATCGTACATCAATGTACATACGTTTCACTTTAACGCCTCATCTCCTCCCTCTCTTCACTCTCCTCACCGTAAGTAGACTTAAGTCAAGACAACCCAAGACTTATCTTTGTCCTCCACATTTATGCAATGAAGAATACACGTTTCTTCATTAAACTACAATCATTTGAAATATTTTTTTCGGTTACTTACTAATAGTTTTAATAATACTTAAACGTTTTTACCTCCATTTTGTCCTTTTTTTCAACTTATCTTCTCAGTTTCGTTTCATTAAGTTGACTTTTTATTACTTCACTCCCGTTTCGTACTAGAAAATTAAATAAAACGTGTTGCACAGTAGTCGTACACATGGACAATAATTTAAATTCATATTTTTTTTATAACTTTACTTAAGTTGCTTTAACTGTGTGTGTGTGTGGTGGAATGAGTTATTTGTTGTTTTGTTCGGTTTGACTTCTGACAATAATTACGAAAGCGAAGCCAGGAAATGTGTCATTACGTGGCGTTGCTCACGAGATCATCTTCAACTCTTTCTGCTTCATCAACAAAACTAAGAACTAAAGAACTACCAACTGTTGAAGAATACGGAATATAACAAGATATGTGCTTAAACTATATCTTCGGATGGTAAGTAAATTTGACGTTGTGCGTTTTGCGGTTTGTTGCTGGAGGCAACAAAATGACCAAGGACTTGCTACTTCGGAGCGAGATAAAGACTTTAAGATATATAAGAAAGAAGTTTATAAGATATGTTCTTGTTGGTTACGTTGGTTAAGTTTTGTAAGAACAGTGAGAATATTATTAATTCTTGTTACACTTTGTGCCAATAATTTAAGTATGGTATTATTGGATTGCCCGAAGACTTGAAGAATAATTTACTTTAAGGTAAATGTAAAGGTCAGGGTTATTACTGAAATGTTATGGGTTGTTGGTTGAATTATTGATAGGGAATTGGGTTATTGGTTTTTCAATTAAAAATGTTTATTTTTTGGTTGGTTTTTGAGTTATTTGATGTCAAAGTTGATTTTTTATGCAAAGTATTTTAATTTTAAATCTGTTTTCTTTTACTATTTTGTTAATAATTTCTTATACACTTTGTATAAAAATGTGAAACTTATCATAGTTACTTTTAATTACATACTTTATATATTTTTGTAAAGAAAATTAAAATATCTTGATTAGTTTTTGAGTTATTTGATGTTAAAGTTGACTTTTTATGGAAAGTATTAAAATTGGATATATTTTCCATTTTACTATTTTGTAAATAATTTCTATTACACTTTGTATATTCATGTGAAAATTACTGCGATTACTCTTAATAAGTTACTTTGTTTATTAGTAAAAACCAAATTGAATTATATTGAATAGTTTTTGAGTTATTTGATGTTAAAGTTGATTTTTTATGCAAATAAGTTACATTTGAAATGTTTATTTTTTTACTATTTTGTAAATAATTTCTATTACACTTTGTATATTAATATGAAATTTACCACAATTATTCTTAATAAGTTACTTTATTTGTTTTGGAAAACCAAATTAAATTATATTGATTAGTTTTTGAGTTATTTGATGTTAAAACTGATATTTAATGCAAATAATTTAAATTTAAAATATGTACTATTTTTTTTTGGTAAATAATTCCTGTAACACTTGGTGTAAAAATGTGAAACTTACCACAATTACTCTTAATAAGTTACTTTATTTATATTTGTAAACCAAATTGAATTATATTGATTAGTTTTTAAGTTATTTGATGTTAAAGTTAATTTTTTATGCAAATAAGTTAAATTTGAAATGTTTTTTTTTTTACTATTTTGTTAATAATTTCTAATATACTTTGTATATTAATATGAAACTCACCACAATTACTCCTAATAAGTTACCTTATTTATTTTTGAAAACCAAATTAAATTATATTGTTTAATTTCTGAATTATTAGATATTAAAGTTGATTATTTATGCAAAATTAAAATTTTAATATGTTTTATTTTACTATTTTGCAAATATCTTCTAAAACACTCTGTAAAAGCAAATGATTTTTTTTACAATTACTTTCATTAAAATGCTGTACTTACTTTTAAAAACCAAATTAAAATATCTTTAATAGTTTTTTAGTTATCAGGTTTCAAAGTTGATGTACTACCCAAAAATTAAAATATGCAACATTTCATATTCCACTAATATGTCAATAATTTCTAGAATACTCTGTATAAAAACATAAAACTTGCTACAATCACTTTTATTTAGATATATTATCAATTTTCAAAAACGAAATTAAAATATCTTAATTAGTTTTTACCTTATCAAACCTCAAAGTTATATATATGAAAAAAAAATACATATTTTATTTGCTTTTTACTTTACTATTTTGCAAATAATTCTTATATCACTCAGTATAATTCATTGTAAATATCATTAATAATTCTCAATAACATACTTAATCATTTTTTAACAACAAACTTAAGATATGTCAATTAGTTTTTAAGTTATCCACCTCCAAAGTTTATCATTAAATAATCGCAACACTTGTTATTAATTTGATTTGTCCTCATTTCATCCCTTAGTAATCGATTGTTTTTCGTCCTGTACTTAACTCAACTCAACTCATAAGAGCACCTAGATCCCGGTATTAGAAGATAGTTAGCAAAACGTCTGTCTACCAGCTAAAAGTTTGCACCCTACAAAACCCACCACCAACCCTTAGTGTGTGTGCTTTTTTGTGCGCGCATTGGACAGCGTTAATCTCCGAAAACAAATGACTTCGATGACACAATGCCAATGGCTCACAACTTCCAACACGCGGATTTGAGCTTTATCTTTATAAATCGAAAAATGTCTAATTTCTTTTAAAGCTTTTTTCTCCCTCAAACACTTAAAACAAATAAAAATTATAATTAAAAAATTAAATTCATCCCCCCCTCCAAAAAAAAAAAACAGAGACTTAAGTCAGTTTTAAGTTGAGTAAAATAACTTAAGTCATTTTTAAGGGTTGAAACTAAAAAATCTTACTTAAACTCAAATTTTCCGGTTGTAATGTTTTTCTCGCCCTTAAGAAACAAAACCCCATATTTAGTGTTCACTGACTCGTCACTTAAAACCACTTAAGTCACTTTCAAAAAAAACCTAACCTCAAATAGTTAGGAAGTTAGTGTATTGCGGTCTAGTACTAACGAGGTGTCAGTTGTAATATCAATTTCCGATTTTTTTTTCGTCACATAGGTTGTGGTAATAATTAGATCTGACTTAAGTCAGTCTAAGTCCAACCGTGTGAAACTTTTATCCCCCAAGAAGCATTCAAGTTTTGAATTTGTGAATGAAATAAGAATTTCTAGGTTAAGTCAATGACTTAAGTCGAGTTGAGGCGTGAAGATCTGAACCATATATAAATATAAGTTTGATGTTGAGTCAAGTTGGATGCGGTTAAGTAAGGGAAGACCCTATTTAACCCTTGTGTGACGCGTATCGTTCCTAATGTGCTTTTGATGACTTTCCAGTCTGTGTTGTGACTTAAGTCACATGTACAATCATATGGTATTTTTATTTTTTTTTATTTCAGATGAGTTGAGATGAGTTGAAGTTACTTAAGATGGATTAAATTGCATTTTTGTTTTGAGATTCTATTTAAAATTTTAAATTATTTAGTTTAATGTTAAATAACTTAATGGGTAATTAAGATATTTAAGTTGTGTTTTCAAAAATAGGTTAAGGATCTTATTAAGAGTAATTGTGATTAATTTTATGGTGTTTTAATAAGTGATGCTGATGTTATAAACAAAAGAGTTAAATACTAAATGTTGAAATTTTGGTTTTTTATATTAAAAATCAACTTTGATGGTAAATATCTAAAAAATGGTATAATATATTTTAATTTTCTTTTTAGTAATAAGTAAGGAATTTTATTAAAAGTAATTATAAAAAATTACAAGTTAATATACTGATTGATATAAAAATTATTTAAAAAATAGTTTAGTGTTAAATAATTAAATTTTAATTTTTTTTTGAAAATTCAAGTTTGACATCAAATATCTCCTAAACTAATAAAGATATTTAAGTTATGTTTTCAAAAATAGATAAAAGATCTTTATAAGAGTAGTTGTCATTAATTTTATGATATTTTAATGAGTGATGCAGAAATTATGAACAAAATAGTTAAATACTAAATGTTGAAATTTTGTTTTTTTATATTAAAAACCACCTTTGATGTTAAATATCTCAAAAATTATATAAGATATTTTAATTTTCTTTTTAGTAATAAGTAAGAAATTTTATTAAAAGTAATTATAATAAATTTCAAGTTAATATACTGATTGATACAAGAATTATTTAAAAAATAGTTTAGTGTTAAATAATTAAATTTTAATTTTTTTTTTGAAAAATCAAGTTTGACATCAAATATCTCGTAAACTAATAAAGATATTTAAGTTGTGTTTTCAAAAATAGGTTAAGGATCTTATTAAGAGTAATTGTGATTAATTTTATGGTATTTTAATAAGTGATGCAGAAATTATGAACAAAATAGTTAAATACGAAATGTTGAAATTTTGATTTTTTATATTAAAAACCAACTTTGATGGTAAATATCTCGGAAATTATACAAGATATTTTAATTTTCTTTTTGTTAATAAGTAAGGAATTTTATTAAAAGTAATTATAATAAATTACAAGTTAATATACTGATTGATACAAGAATTATTTAAAAAATAGTTTAGTGTTAAATAATTAAATTTTAATTTTTTTTTGAAAAATCAAGTTTGACATCAAATATCTCGTAAACTAATAAAGATATTTAAGTTATGTTTTCAAAAATAGATAAAAGATCTTTATAAGAGTAGTTGTTTTTAATTTTATGGTATTTTAATAAGTGATGCAGAAATTATGAACAAAATAGTTAAATACTAAATGTTGAAATTTTGTTTTTTTATATTAAAAATCAACTTTGATGGTAAATATCTCAGAAATTATATAAGATATTTTAATTTTCTTTTTAGAAATAAGTAAGGAATTTTATTAAAAGTAATTATAAAAAATTACAAGTTAATATACTGATTGATATAAAAATTATTTAAAAAATAGTTTAATGTTAAATAATTAAATTTTATTCTTTTTTTGAAAAATCAAGTTTGACTTTAAATATCTCGTAAACTAATAAAGATATTTAAGTTATGTTTTCAAAAATAGATAAAAGATCTTTATAAGAGTAGTTGTCATTAATTTTGTGGTATTTTAAGAAGTGATGTTGATGTTATAAACAAAAGAGTTAAATAGTAAATGTTGAAATTTTGTTTTTTTATATTAAAAATCAACTTTGATGTTAAATATCTAAAAAATGGTGTAATATATTTTAATTTTCTTTTTAGTAATAAGTAAGGAATTTTATTAAAAGTAATTATAAAAAATTACAAGTTAATATACTGATTGATATAAAAGTTATTTGAAAAATAGTTTGGTGTCAAATTTTAAATTTTTAAATTTTTTTTCAAAAAATCAACTTTGACATCAAATATCTCAAAAACTAACAAAAATATCTTAATTTTATTTTCAAAAATAAATGAAAAATCTTATTAAAAGTAACTATAACAAATTACAAGTTAGTATACTGACCATGAATATTAATTATTCTCAAAACAGTTGCGAGCAAAATTTCATAATTTAAAATTTTTTCTTACAAAAAATCAACTTTGACATCAAATATCTTAGAAATTATACAAGATATATTAATTTTCTTTTTAATAATAAGTAAGGAATTTTATTAAAAGTAATAATAACAAATGTCAAGTTAATATACCGACTGATATAAAAATTATTTAAAAAATAGTTTGGTGTCAAATTTTAAAATTAAATTTTTTTTTTCAAAACATTAAATTTGACATCAAATATCTCAAAAACTATCAGAGATATCTTAATTTTGTTTTAAAACGTAAATAAAGTAACTTATTGAGAGTAATTATACTAAATTTAAAGTTATTATACCAAGTGTAACAAGAATTATTCCCAAAATACTAAAGTACAAAATAATATTTTTTTGGAATTTCCTTCCAAATTCTTATTTTTGAAAGATATTGAAAGGAAAACTTGTGAAATAAAATGTATCCAGCCATCTAGTGTCATCAGTGTGGTAAAGTTTAGTGAATTGAATAGAATAGAATAGATGACATGATCCTCTCCACTCCGAATGAACCGAATGAAACGAAACGGAATGGAAATGTTTCATCCACGACCGTCAAAAGCTGCAAATGCATTTCTATCCTGTTTCTCCTAGCTATCCAGTCCTAGCTATCCTGTTAACCGTCAACTACTTGACTACTAGTCGCAAAGGGACTGTACTATCCCGAAGAGGGTGAGGAACTGAATTTGTCGGTCGAATCCGCTGGCGCAAACAGAGTGCCGCATTTGTCAACTTTTATGTCGCGTAACGACGTCATTTGTACATATCGTTTGCCTTCCATTCTCTCTTCTCTCTTCTCGAAAACTACTCCAGACCCAACACTTTGTAAGCTCATTCACAACATTCATCTATATCAGAAAAAAGAAAAAATTAATTCAGTCACACATGGTTTTAGTTGGAAGACAGCAAACGAAAGGGTTAAATAGTGACTTAAGTCATGTTTTGACACACACCACATGTGCAGCGTTGCAGCGTTGCATGTTGCGCGCAGATCGTTTAGTCGCGTCATCAAACTGACTTAAGTTCACTTGCGTGAGAACTGCCTGGAAGACATTAGAGATGTTAGAAGCCATTAGATGGAAAACTATTACACATTGGAGACATCATGAAATTATAGATTGAAGTGCAACTTAAAAAATTATAATGTGACTTAAGTACATTTGATTTTTTTGACAGGAAATAAATGTGTTGATTGATAAAATCATATTGTACTCAAATTAGTTGATGTTTTCTTAAGTTAAGTCTGACTTAAGTCTTAAGACTTAAATGTTAAGACTTTGTGAATTTGTAATTTTTAAAATTTGTAACAAATATTTGTAAATTTTGTAAAAGGAAATGTCAAATTATGTCTTGACTCATTTTTAACATTCTTGGCTGTTGGCTGTTGTTGAAAATTATTATTGTTATAAGTGTGATGTGGCTTAAGTCAATGCGCAGGCAGTATGGCCGACATTCGGTGCGGCGGCGCGGTGTGAAAATGATGTCTTGATGACTTTAAAATTGCCCCCGAAGCGCATTATTACATTACACGCAGTGGACGCGACACACCGCACATGTTTAACGACGTCACAACTGTTTTCAAAATGGCGGACATTCATTCATTAATCAAAGAACACAATTACAAAAACAACTATAACAAATATATTTCATTCATAGAGTTCTAGAAAAGTCAAGAAGTGTTCTAGCTTAAGTCATACATACATGCAATTTTTGTTAATTGTTTATAGTTAAGTAATCTATTTATATTTGAAGAGAAAATTTGAAAATGTTGTTTAGTTTTTAGGATATTTAAGGTTAAAGTTTATGTTTTGAATTAAACAGAACAAAATTTTAGATTTAGGATTTTACTATTTTGTGAATAACTTTTACATTTTTTGGTATAATACATTGTTATTAACTACATTTACTTTTAATAAGATCCTTTATTTATTTTTGAAAACTAAATTAAAATATTTTATTTAGTTTTTGAGTTATTTGATGCCAAAGTAAATTTTTTTTTTATCAAAAATTAAATTTTAAAAAAGATTACCTAATTATTTTATTAATAACTTTTGAATCACTTGATAGAATACTATAAAATTCGTAGCATTTACTACTATTAAGATAGTTTACTATTATTTGAAAACAAATTTAAAATATATTTATTAGTTTTTGAGTTATTCGATGTCAAAGTTGATTTTTTCCATAAAAAATTAAATTTTAAAAAATTATTACCTAACTATTTTGTTAATAACTTTAGAGTCACTTAGTGGAATACTACAAAATTAATCATACTTACTACTATTAAGATACTTTACTTATTTTTGAAAACAAATTTAAAATATTTCATTTAGTTTTTGAGTTATTTGATGTCAAAATTGATTTTTTCTTCAAAAATAAAAAAATTAAAAAATTATTACCTAACTATTTTGTTAATTACTTTAGAATCATTTATTAAATTTGAATGAAATTACCCATATCAACCCTTAGTAATATTCTCTACTTATTTTCGAAATCCAAATCAAAATATCTTAATTACTTTTTAAGTTATTTAATGTAAAAATTAATATTATCAAAAAAAAATTAAAAATTTCAAAAATTATTACTTTATTATTTTGTTAATAACTTTAGTATCATTAATACGATTATTATAAAATTACACACAATTATTCTTAATAAAAACACCAACAAAATATCTCAATTACTTAAAAAATTATAACCAATCAAACTCAAATTAGTAAACCCTAAACCCAAAATATAAAAATTAAAAACTCAATAAAAACCAATTATTACTCAAAATCCATTAACATTAATACATTTTCTAAATTAGAATCAATAAGTAAATTTAATATACTTAGTACAACGTTAAGTTGTTTCCAGCCAAATATGACTTATGTCATCCTAAAGCATGACTTAAAGTCATTTGTCCATTTTTTTTATCACAAAGTGTAACATTAAATTTTGCAAATATTGTAAAATTTGTACAATTTGTACGAAATGTCATACAATTTAAACGATATCATCGTTGTCGTCGTCCATCCGTGTGCTCCCGTTCGCCGTCGGATTACAATAATCAGCGCGCTAATGTGATTATCGATAATTATACCCCCAGCGTGCGTTTTTTTCTTCTTCGCCTGATGAACCACGAAGCATGATTTGTCCGTCCACGACGTTTTTGTCCTCATCATCATCGCTTTTTACAAACATTCAACGACTACATGACAATTCCACTCTTGCACGAACGAAGATACGATCAAAATTACTTAAATTAAATAAAAACAAACAAAAACAAATAAAACAACCAAAACAAAAATTACAAAAAAAATCCTAAACTTTAGATATTTATTTCTCAAAAACGACAAAATAAAACAAAATAATTTTAAGGTCACTTTATTATACATGTTAATGACTAATTACCATAATTTTTTGGAAGCGATATATTTCAAAATGGCGGGGTTACAGCGTTTTTGCGATGGCGTGTTTTTTTATGTTAGAATTCACATCAGGACAAATAACTACTGTAATTATTATAATAATAATAAACTGAAATTTTTTTATGATTCTATATTAGATCAGTTATAGAATTACAAAAAATGTTTGCAAAATAATGATTTTTGACAAAATGGCGCAGTTTTAAAGTAAAAAATGCAAAAATTGCTTAAAAATGCGATATAATTGTTAATAACTAATGAACTAAACAATATATCGCTAAAATCTTACGTACTACCAAAAACAATGTATGTTTCCATATATATTCTAAATTTCAAGTCATTCGGTTGAAAATTCCCTGAGTTATTTGTGTTTGAAACTTTTAAACTTAGTTTTGAGATATGAGCGTTTAAAGTTTTAATGTCCGCTTTAATCCTATAGCTGAAGATGTGGTAAAATCAAGGTTTGAACCTTTTAAAATTAATTTTTTCCTAAAAATCAAACAGCATAATATTTTTATGACTCTAAAGTATCTTTTAAGAAAAAAAAATTTTTTTTTGAAATTTTTGAAATTTTTTGTTATTTAAGTCAATTTAAGTTGACTTAAGTCAACTTAAGTCAATGATATTTATTTTTTAAAAAATTTAAAATAAAGTAAGCATAGACTAATGTTGATTTGACTTAAGTATAGTTAGATTTCGTTGAGTTATAGATGACTTAAGTCAGTGAAACACCAAAAATTGTTCAACGGTAGAAATTGTTGCTTAAATTTATTGTTCATAAATTTCGTTTGGGAGATACCTGGTGCGTGAGTACTTAATTACACGAATTCCATTCCGGATTTAATTATATTCATTACGTTCGTGCGGTTCTTCGCCGTTTAAATTTAAACGCGCAACGCGACTGTAACTCTTCACCAGAATGAGAGTTCTTCTTGGCTTGTTACTGCTGTTACTGCTGTGAGTCCACAAGTTGCAACTGCTACCGGTGATGGCTTAAGTCACTTTAAGAGTTAAGTCAGAAATCGATGGTACGCCATGGAACAACAACAGTCTCGTCGTTTCTGCTCGTTTTCTGTGGTTATTGCTGTATTCATCAATAAACCTAAGTAAGAGTATACTGCAGCAGTTAAGTTAACTTTACTTTAGTTAGGAGTCTTAAGACACATGAGTTAAGTCATGATTTGCTGGGAATAAAACGTAAATATTGGTTGGTGGTTTGTTTTGATGAAAACTTAATCGAAATAGGGTTTTGTAGTTGTGAGACTTAAGTATGGTAAGTATTGGTTGATATTAGGTAGATTGGTAAGTTGAGGTTAGGTTAGGTTGGTGGGATTTGACTTAAGTTATGATCAGAAGATGTGGAGGTGAGCACGAGTCAGGAAAATGGTGTAGCGTTTTGTAGCTCATCATCGGGAGCATAAAAATCGACCGATTAGTCACAGCGGGGAGCATGGGCTCATGGTGTGTTGGGTTTAAACCGCAGAGGATGGAGTTAAGTCAATGTAACTGGGGGGTATTAAGTTACTTTACTACACTTTATTATTTGATGTATATGTTCTTAATATTATTTTGCGATTTACTCAAAACTGGTGCGATTTAGCAAAAAATGTTATTAAGATAAAATGTGTATTATTTAATTACGAACAACTTTTGTTTAAATAATTTTTTAATATTTTAATTATTACTAACAGTTTTTAGTGTTTTTGTGCCAAAAAACATGAAAGAACTACACATTATTACTGTATTTTTGTTATTGTTTTGTGATTTTCCGAGAACTGGTACGTCTTATCAAACAATGTAAATTGAAATAATTATTTTAATAACTTATTTAATTAAATTTTAAAAACTAAATTAAAATATCATCTTTAGTATTTGAGATATTTAAGGTCAAAGTTGAATTTTTAATTAAAAAATTAAAATTTATAAAGTTACAACTACTACTAATTTGTTAATAATTTCTACATAACTTTATATTTTTATTTATAAATTCTCAATCAAAAAGTTAATAAGATTTCTCATCTGCTTTTGTTTAGAACATTAAAATATCTTGATTAGTTTCTGAGTAATTTAACATCTAAGTTGATATTTAAAATACAAATTTAAAATAAAGTAAAAGTTAAACATGTAATATCTAAAACTATTTTGTTAATAACTTCAGAACAACTCAATAAAATTCCATAAAATTTAGTACAAAAACTCTTAATAACACCCACTATCAATTTTTGAAAACCAAATTAAAATATCCTAATTACTTATTAAGTTATTTACCCTCAAAGATAGATGTTACAAACTAAAAACTAAAATTTTTATTAATTAAATTGTGTTTTTTTTACTTTCAAACCCCAAAAAAATGTTAAAGTCTTTGACAAATCGTGTGGCATTAACATGTAACATTTACCCAGTTTGAAGGATGAAATTCAGCGCTTAATACCTGGATTCAACATTTCCTGCGAAGGGTGCTAAATGCTAAAACGCCCGAAAGCGCGTAGAGTAAAGCTTGACTAATCGTTCGTTTGCTTTGTGTTCCAGCAGGATAATTTCATCCCACCCGCTGCAGGACTGCAGTGTTTGTACTAATAATGAGAGTGGACGGAGGAAAAACAGAAAAATCTGCTTGGACATTTCGCAGACTTAAATTCTGACAGACACGTAAGTTTACACCAAAAAAAAAAATAAACGTAATTTTTAAATTTATTATCTTCAAGAGATAATAATAATTTGTTATTATATTTTTTACATTAAAATAATGAATTTTAAATAAAAAAAAAAAATTGTGTAGACAACGTTAATTAATTTAAGAGGTTATGTTCCTTTAAAGGCCAACAAAAAAATTGAAAAAATGCATTGTTTTCAAACATTTTTTTCAAAAAAACTATAAAATAAAACCAAACAATTTTAACGTTATTTTATTATACATGTTAGTGACTAATTACAATAATTTTTTGGAAGCGAAATATTTCAAAATGGCGGCGTTACAGCGTTTTTACGACGGCGTGTTTTTTTATGTTAGAATCCACGCCAGAACAAATAACTGCTGTAATTTTTATAATAATAATAAACTAAATTTGTTTTATGATTCTATATTAGATCAGCTATAGAATTACAAAAAATGTTTACAAAATAATGATTTTTGACCAAATGGCGTACTTTTAAATTAAAAAGTGCAAAATTAGCTTAAAAAATTATTGTATAATTGTTAATAACTAATGAACTAAACAATATATAACTAAAATCTTACGTACTACCAAAGACAATGTATGTTTCCATATATATTTTAAATTTCAAGTCATTCGGTTGAAAATTTCAGGAGTTATTTGTGTTTAAAACTTTTAAACTTAGTTTTGAGATATGAGCGTTTAAAGTTTTAATGTCCGCTTTAATCCTGTAGCTGAAGATATGGTAAAATCAAGATTTGAACCTTTTAAAATTAATTTTTTCCTAAAAATCAAACAGCATCATATTTTTATGACTCTGAAGTATTGTTTAAGCAAAAAAAAAAATTTATGAATTTTCTGAAAATTGTAAAGTGTCTTAACCCTTTTAAGACTTAAGATTTAAGTATGAATATGCCAATGATGTGTTCCCAACTAACTAAACTAACTAACTTAAGTAATATAATTTAGAATAATAACAACAAACACCTTTGGCTGTTTTGCGTCATCAGTCAGTCCATCAGTAACAACTGTAACATCCGTAGCAGCAACTCCAACTGACTTAAGTCAAGTCTATTGTGGTTATTAAATTAAAGCATTAACTACCTTATTTCACATGACTTGGGTAAGGATAACTAAGGCTTAATACAGTTAAGGTACTCGTAGACTTAAGGCTACAAATAGCATTAAGTATACTTAGTACTTAATACTATGCTTAATGTCAACGCGCATGTCGCTTTCCTCTTTAGAGCATCCTGGTGTTGGTTACAATTGATGCAGACTCGGAAATTGTAATTGGGACCCCTCAGGGGATGATTGTTCGTTTCACTGATGCGCAGGTATAAGTACTTATAACTTACAATGACTTAAGTCTTATTCTCGAATTTTTAAAGAAATAAATTTAAAAAAACATTAATTTCCTTAATAATTTTAATTTCTCAAATCTCTAAAAGTAAAACATTATTCATTAATATTTAATACTCACAAACCAAACAATTAAGCCGCTTACATCCACTTTACTCCTGCTTGTTCCTGTTTGTTCCTGTTTGCTGCTGAAAATGTAAACTTTTGAAGTTTCGAGTTTGCGGTCACTTAAATGAACCCTGCCGACCGTATTAGTCCGTATTAGACTCCTGCAGGAAAGCAGCAGTAAACAACGCCGTCGTCCTGCGGTGTTAGTCCTGCCAAACTCCTGACGATGACAGAAGGTGCGAATATGAGTATTATGAAGTTAGTTATGCAGCCCAACAAGCGCTAATGGTCGAATAGTCAAGTCATCATCACAATAAGAATATTTGTGGGCTTTGAAGAGTTGCAGGAACGTCCCAAGCAGCGATTCAAGATCTGGAGGGGTGCGTTGTGTTAGGGTGCGGATGATGAATGGTTTAATTTTATGTTTATGAACTTCTTGAAAGTTTACACAACGTTCAAGACATAAACGAAGATAATTTTTTAAAATTATTATTGTGGTATTTTGTTATTAACTCCGTTGTTTCTTGTGATAATAGTTTGAAAATTGTCATAATTGTTTATTATAAGATTATTTATTTACTTTTTAAGACAATATTGATGTATCTTAATTATTTTCAAAGATATTTGATGTCAAAGTTTGTTTTTTAAATCAAAAATAAAAATCTTAATATTTTTTAATGATTTCTTTTATTTATAACTTTTGTACCTTTTAGTATAATCATTTAAAATTACTCAGAATTACTAACAATAAGATCTATTTTTAATTAGTGAAAACAGATCTAAAATATCTTAATTAGTTTAGGAGATATGTGATATCAAAGTTGGTTTTTTAAGAATAAAAAACAAAAATGTTGATTTTTTTAAATTACTTTTTTATTCATAATTTCTGTACCACTTAGTATAATACTTTGAAATTTATCATGTTTACTTATAGTAAATTCTATTTTTAATTTTTGAAAACAGATCTAATATATCTTAATTAGTTGAAGAGATATTTGATGTCAAAGTAGATTTTTTTAAATTAAAAATAAAATTCTCAATATTTGTTAATTATGTCTTTTCTTAATAATTTTGGTATCACTCAGTATAATACTTTGAAATTTGGGGGAATTACTAACAATAAGTTCTATTTACCATTTTTGAAAACAAATCTAAAATATCTTAATTAGTTTACGAGATATTCGATCTCAAAGTTTTTTTTTAAATCAAAAACAAAAATTACAATATTTTACAATTTTCTATTTTATTCATAATTTCGCTATCACTCAGTATAATACTTTGAAATTGGTGGCATTTACTAACAATAACATCTATTTTCAATTCTTTAAAACAAATATAAAGAATCTTAATTAGTTTAGAAGATATTCGATGTCAAAGTTGATTTAAAAAAATTAAAAATACGAATCTCAATATTTTTTAATTACTTCTTTTCTTCATAATTTCTATATTACTTAGTATAATACTTTGAAATTTGTCCCAATTACTTATAATAAGATTTAATTTCGATTTTAACAAACAAATCTAAAATATCTTAATTAGTTTACGAGATATTTAATGTCAAAGTTGTTTTTAAGAAATCAAAAACAAAAATGTCAATATGTTTCAATTTTCTATTTTATTCATAATTTCTGTATCACTTAGTATAACATTATGAAACTTTCCACAACTTCTTTTGATAAGTGCTTTTATTAATTTCTGTAAACAAAATTAAAATATCTTAATTAATTCTTGAGTTATTAAGCGTCAAAGTTTGATTTTTAAATAAAACAGATACAATTTTCAATAACCGAAATAAAAATCTCATTAAATCTTTAAAAAAAAACAATTTAAGGACTTCCAGGAGTAATTTTTATTGTCATCTTTCCTGTTTTGTTTATTTTACGAGTGAATCATTAAATATTGATGTGCATTTTATTAAAATTAACCAAAACAATTAAAACAAATTGTTTATTTGTTTTGTGTTCTTATACTGCATTTTAAATTCAATTGTTTTTTTCCATCTCTATTTATTGGTTAGGTTTTTCATTTGGAAAAGTAGAATTTAAGGTTAGGAGTTGACGTCGAATGTAAAATGTTGAAATGTGAAATGTTTGGGGCCGCGTGCATTCGCGAAGCTTCTCGCCACCGCCGACCGAAGTGAATATAAACAGGGAGGCAATAAAATCTGGTTTTACATTAACGATGCGCCGTTAAAATCTCATCGTTAAAATTAGTCATTAACGTTTTTTTTTTTGTTTCTCATTTCTGCTACTGGCGCTGCTGCCGCCAACTCAACGTCCATTTTTTTTGCTTCTTCTTCGTTGCTTATTCTTATTTTAGTTTTGTTGCGTTTTAGCGTTTGCGTTTTATTTTATTTTAATACTTGAAAATAATTAATTTAATTATTATTACAATTTAAGTCTAAAATGTTCATGAATTTGAAATCAAAATTTTTATTTGTTTTATAATACCATTTTGTGTATAATTTCTACAACACTTGGTATAATTAGTTAAAAATGTTTACAATAGGTTGTGTTGAGATACTCTGTAGATAATTAAAAACAAAATTTAGTTATCTTCATTAGTTTTTGAGATATTTGACGTTGAAGTTTATTTTTTAATTTGTGAAAATATAATATTAGGATTTATTACACAACTAAATTGTTGATAATTCTTACATCACTTGGTATAATTTACTGAAATTTACAGAAAAGAAATTTAATTAACTCCTTTATTTAGTTTCGTAAACAAAATTAAAATATCTTGATTAGTTTTTAAGATATTTAACGTCAAAGTTAATTTTATAAATAAAAAACAAAATCCTCAACATTTTATAAGTTCTTCTTTTGGTCATAATTTGCGTACCACTCTGTATAATTTGTTGAAATTTCTCATAATTACTTATTAAAAGATCTATTATTAATTTTTGAGAACAATTTTTAAATAACCATATTAGTTTCTAAGTTATATAGCGTTAAATTTAATTATGTAACAAAAAAAACAAAAATATTAAAATGCATTATGCAAATCTTTCATCTATTACTTCTGTATTACTTGGTATAATACTTCCAAATTACTAATAAATATTAACAATAAAATTCCTTATCTATATTTAAAATCGAAATTAAAATATCTTAATTAGTTTTTAAAATATTTAACGTCAAAGTTGATTTTATAAATCAAAAACAAAATTCTCAACATTTTTTAAGTTCTTCTTTCGGTCATAATTTCCATACCACTCTGTATAATTTGTTGAAACTTGTCATAATTACTTATTAAAAGATCTATTATTAATTTTTGAAAACAAATTGCAAATAACCATATTAGTTTCTAAGTTATATAGCGTTAAATTTAATTTTGTAACAAAAAAAAACAAAAATATTAAAATTTATTGCGTAACTCTTTCATCTATAACTTCTGTATTACTTTGTATAATACTTCCAAATTACTATCAAATATTAACAATAAAATTCCTGATTTATATTTGAAATCAAAATTAAAATATCTTAATTAGTTTTAAAGTTATTCAGTATCAAAGTCGAATCTTTGAAAAAAAAAACACAGAAAACCAAGAAAATTTTTTCTTAAAACTGAAATAAAATTTAATTCAATGACTTAAGTCAACTTTTTAATAATAATAATTACAAAAACTATACCATATTTTAATAAAAATACAATTAACATGACTTAACTCGTATACTTCACCCTTAAATTGAATATTAATAAACCCAAAACTAAAAACTCGTAAGTATAAAGTTTAAGTTAAAACTTAAAGTAACTTAAGTGTGTTGAGATGACGTGCTGCCAGCTACTGGAATTGGAATTTAAGACCGGCGGAACAATTCATTTATATTACGCTTCAGTCTTCTTCGGCCTGGTCTTCTGTTCTTGTCCAGCGCCTTCGACATCTTCAGTTAAAACTTCTTCTCTTCTCAAGTCTTGTACCTTCAGTAGTTTTAAGTTTCAACTCTTAAGTCTTAAGTCACTATTACTTACTGCGTTTGGCTGTTGTTAACTGTTGGAAGTTGAAGACTTCGAGCCAGAGTCCACGTTTTGTTCTTCATTTTGTTCGTTTTCTTCTTGCCCGAGGCGTTGCGTTTCGTTTCGTCCTCGACTCGTCCTCGCAATGCCTTTCTTCATTTAGTCGTCTTAAACCGAGACTAAGTCTTGTTCGTTTTCATTAACTTTAATTTTAAGTTAAATATTTTTCAACTAAATGAAAAATAATTTCATTTTAAAATTGAAAACTTTAAATTTTTAATTTTTGTTTGTACCTTACACTTTGAGGGTGAATAACTTTAAAAGTTATTGATAGATTTTAATTTTTTTGATAGGAATTAATAATAAGGGTTATTAAGAGTAATTGTGCTTAATTTTAGCATTCTAAGTTAAAAACGGTAATTATGATGAAAAGTAGAAATTTGAAAAATTTGGATAATTTTATTTTTGATTTATAAAAATCAACTTTGACATCACATATTTTTTAAACTAATTAAGATATTTTAAATTTGTTTTTAAAAAATGAAAATAGATCTTATTATAAGTAATTGGGACAATTTTCAAAGTATTATACTGAGTTGCATGGAAATTATGAGCGAAAGAAGAAATTGAAAAATGTTGATATTTTTATTTTTGATTTATAAAAATCAACTTTGACGTTAAATATCTCATAAACTAATTAAGATAGATTATATCTGTTTTCAAAAATTAAAAATAGATCTCATAATAAGCAATAGGAGAAAATTTTAGAATATTATACAAAGTGATACAGAAATTATGAATAAAACAAGTAATTGAAAAATATTGATAAATTTGTTTTTGATTTAAAAAAATCAACTTTAACATCAAATATCTCTGAAACTAATTAAAATATTTCATATCTATTTTCAAAAATTAAAAATAGATGTTATAATAAGCCTTAGAAGTTAATTGTAGAATAATATACAAAGTGATACAGAAATTATGAATAAAACAAGTAATTAAAAAATATTGACATTTGTGTTGTTGGTATTAAAAAATCAAATTTAACATCAAATATCTCATAAACTAATTAAGATATTTTGTATCTGTTTTCAAAAATTAAAAATAGATCTTATAATAAGCAATAGGAGAAAATTTTAGGATAATATACTAAGTGATACAGAAATTATGAATAAAATAAATAATTGGAAAATATTTATA